>BRDA01007920.1:68836-87407 GCA_036984385.1 Crenuchus spilurus | reverse complement strand
AAATATTGACATTTGCCATCTCCACATCATTGCATTCAGTTTTTATTCACAATTTGTTTAGTGTCCCAACTTTTTTGGAATCTGGTTTGTATGATAAAAGTGAAATACTTTAGACAGAAACAAACAGAAAATGACAAAAAACAAAGAAAGAACTAAAAAAGATAAACAGAGTTGGAGTGGGAAAGAACAAAAGAATAAAATATGGCTAAAAAAGATTGAAGGAAAAGGAAAAAAGACAAAAAGAAAGGAAGAAAGCGAATAGCGGACATTTTATTTTAAGAGAGATAAGAAGGAGGAAGACAGAAGAATAGACAGAAGAAAGGAAGAAATTGGCCAGTCAGATTGTATTGGTGTTGTTCTAAGGAATAATTTAAATGGAGCACTCTGCTGATGATTAGGACCTGTGGATGTGTTCAGTTTATTAACTTCTCTGCTTAAAACAGCAGCTTTACTCGTCTTTATAAACATACAGAGCAAAAGCTTTAGGACACCCACTTCCTCAGATTGTTTGTAATACAAATGACTTGGGGCATTTTTGTTTAGAGTGAAATATATGAATAATAATGTTATAACTAGTGCTGTCAAATGATTTAAAAATGTAACCGCAATTAATCTCAGTATGTCATTTAATCATGAGCAATTCCGCCACCCGTCACTAGCGAGCATGAGTGTAGAGACCACTACTGACACTGCAGAGAAGAACAGGTGGTGCCTTGTCACTGCATAAAGAAACGTGGTTCATTCATTTTCTGAACATTTTGAAATGTAAATACACTTAATAAACCTGTTTATTTCTTTACATTCTCTTTTATGTATTGTTTTTATACATTATTTGTTATTTATAAAGTGCATTTTTCTTATTTAAAAACACTTGGTGTATATCAATTTGTGTGGTTTTTGGGTTACTGGAATGGATTAATAACATTTAAGTTAACTTTAGTATTGAAATTTAATTTGATATTTAAACAAATTGAGATCAGAGCTCAGTCACAGAATGAATTAAACTTGTAAGTCAAGGTTCCTGTATACTGAAAACATTTTAAAAGGCAAATGCACAAGCGTTGCATCACCATTCTTGCGCACTTGATTCATAAAGTATAAAGCAGCCTTTACTCCTCTACTCTTTATAATGCTGTCCAGTCAAGTCTCAATGAACTACGGATGACTCGGCAGGGCCAAATGAAATGTTCATTAATGGCATTAATTTTTTAAATCATGTTAAATTGAGCTCGCATAAATGCATTATTGCGTTAACTTTGACAGCCTGTTATAACATATAACATATATACATATAATAACATAAAACCATCTCAATAATAATATGAAATGAATCGAAACCTCATCTTAACTATGAAATAACATTGTAATGTGGTCGTCACTTGCAAGAATTAGTATCAGTCCACAGTGTTTTCATACTGACCAGGCTGTAGTTTTTATTCTCATATTTGTGTCTTTATTCCTTTCTGTTTTCTCAAACCTCTCAGATCTGGGATATCCGCTCTCTGGAGTGTGTCCATGTCCTCCAGACCTCTGGGGGCAGTGTGTATTCCATTGCGGTCACCAACCACCACATAGTGTGTGGCACCTATGAGAACCTCATCCATGTAAGAACTCCTAAACCTAAACTTCTCAGCTTCTGTACAGTGTCTGCTCTTCAGAGTTTACAACATTAACAGAGTTCATTAAATGCAGATACACTGTATGGACAAATGTATTGGGACACTTGCTCATTCATTGTTTCTTCCAAAATCAAGGGTATTAAAAGCATTTATCTAGCTTTTGTTGGCAGTAGAGAGTGTTGAGGGATTCTTTCTGCTAGATTTTGGAGCATTGCTGTGAGGATTTGATTGCATTCAGTGACGAGGGCATTAGTGAGGTCAGGATGTTGGATGATCAACAACTCATCCCACAAGTACTGGCTGGAGCACCAGTATTCCAGAGAACACAGCTCCACTGTTCCACAGCTCAGTGCTGGCGGATTTTATACCCCTGTAGTCCACGTTTGTGTGCTTCAGGGAGGCCTATTCTTTTGACAGTACTTTTCTACAGGCACTAGGCAAGCTGTGAGTGCATTTGTACATCCGTGTCAGCAGTTGATGCAACTTAACCCTCATATTATGTTCATATTTAATAACATCTTTTCTTTTTGGGGTCAATTTGACCCCAACAATTTAACCCCCCAGAAAATTATTATAATTTCAGTCTCCTCTGACTCAGTCACAGTCTCCCTTGTCTCAGGCCTATTCTCCCTTGTCTCAGGCCTATTCTCCCTTGTCTCAGACACTTTCTACTCCCTAAAATGTTGAAATTTTATATGCTATACAGCTAAAACAGCCTGGGGCCAAATTGACTCCAAAGAACACTGAACAGAACGCAAAAAAACAACATATCATTGTGTTAATTTTATGTTTACTCAGTTATCAGCATGCAGTTAGTAAAAGTCCTTAAATATAAAGCAAAAAAAAGTCACGTTATATGTATATTAAACATTTAAACATCTTAAACATTGGATTGGGTCAAATTGACCCCAAACATAATATGAGGGTTAAAATAACTGAATGCATACATTAGAAGGGGTGTCTACAGACATTTTTACATGTAGTATATGTAGACCTTAAGGACTGCAGTGCTAAAGAAGTGAGATCTTAACAAGTGAAACCATCTTGTATCTAATCTAAATGTAATATTTTCATGACATTATATTCATCTCTTTCATTTCATGACAATTGAACTTGTTACAGTTTTATTTGTGAATATACTGAGAACATTACAAAATAAAATCAAGTAAAACGTTTCTAATTCAACATTAAATAGTCTTATAATAAGCTCACAACATTCTCAAAATGACATGTTAGTTTCACTTGCTAAGATATAGTTTTTGCAGGGAGAGGAAAAGTGCAGTTACTGAAGTTCTCATCTTTGATCTCTCCAGGTGTGGGATATTGAGTCTAAAGAGCAGGTGCGGACTTTGACGGGTCATGTTGGAACCGTCTATGCTCTGGCTGTCATCTCCACTCCAGATCAGACCAAAGTGTTCAGTGCCTCCTATGACCGCTCACTCAGGGTAAGGATGAGCTTGCAGTGTAAACATCTGACCTCCTAATGATGGTTTAATTGGATTTTTTAGGAAATGACTCTGGGTGTATGAAAATATCAGTATATCTCAGCATCACTGTAATGTTTTCTGATACTGCATCAGTCCTCAAAAACACATTTGTTTTATTGTTTACATGCCCGGATTGGTGGCAGATGTTTTTATATTGTGTGCTTTCAAATCTCCAACTGCTAGATAGCAGTGTTATAATCTGTCTTCAGACATTACTCCAGTGGTACTCAGTCCTGGTACTGGAGGTTTACCACCCTGCAGAGTTCCAACCTTAATCTAACACACCTGTTCCAGGAAATGAAGATTTTCAGGGTTATCCGAATGTGATGTGAGTTGGGTGTGTTTTGAGATGAAGTCTCCAGGACTGGGCATCACTGCATTTGACGTGAACAAGTTGTGTACGGGTGCACCACTGACAATTTTTCTTACGATTAGACATAAAAACTCACAATATTGCCTTGCTTACAGTATCACAAAATATCACAATTTATTGAATCATAACCCTGTTACCATGATATGTATCATATTGCCAGGTTCTTCCCAACAACGCAGCCTAATAATAACTCAGCACATTACAAAATCTCAGCTCTCGATCTGAATTCCAGGGAAACTGATTATTGCTAATGGTATCAGTTATTGATTAATAATTAACAAAAGATTAACTTTGCAGTCACTGTGTATCTAACAGACAACACAGGGCATGTGGTTTCCATCTATGTTGTGTCATATAATGGTGTTCTAGCTCTGTGTTCTGCACATATCCGGAGTTCAGAATTACAGTACTGACTGAAGCTGTCTGTGCTTTTAATTCAGCCTTCCTGTGAAGTGTGTATCCAGACCTCCATCCGTTAGTGGTACATTAATAGGCTCATGGTTGTTTGTCACTGTATGTCACTGACTTATGTGGTTTTGTATAAGCTTCTGTTGCATCACATGCTCAATAATTACATCCCCGTTTTTGTGCAAAATAAAAAAGTCATGACACATTTAGAAAAGAGCTTGGTTTGAATTAGCGTAACAAGTGAAAATGTATCAAGTAAGCAGCTAAATTCTTAACAGCTAATTAACTTTCAATAAATAATTACCAACTTTAATTTAGCATTGCTTTGTAAAATACATTGAACATGTTATACATTTTCATAGCATGATTACAATCTATTATAATCCAAAATAGATGCAGTTGAATCACCATCTTTAATGCAGTGCCATACAAATCACAGCATCACTGTATTTGTATAGGTGTGGGTCAGCGGAGGCAATATAGCTGGTTAATAAGTGTTCACTTAAAACAACCCTGTCATATGCAGTGGGATTCTACTACTACTGTGCTGTTTTGATTGTCTGATCCTTTGACCTGTGCAGGTGTGGAGTATGGACAACATGATCTGCACCCAGACTCTTTTGCGGCACCAGGGCAGTGTTACAGCGCTGGCCGTCTCCAGGGGGCGCCTCTTCTCTGGTGCTGTGGACAGCACAGTTAAGGTCAGAAAACCAGCTGTTATGCACTCGTTTGCAGCATTTGGCAGATGCTCTTATCTAGAGATACACGATGTACAAAAGTGCTTTGTTTCCATTAAGAGAATTATCTCTTTACAGACAGGTTAGAGTCTGAACTACTCTTCAGTTCAGGCACTGTTAGAACAAAACCATCACTAATACTTAGAACAAAGAAAAGATACACAATTATGCACAATATAAGAGCATTACAATGCATTACAGTAAATGTTTTAAACTAGTGCTTGCTTAAGTGGTGGTCTTCAGTCTGTGTATGAAGACAGTGAGGGACTCTGCTGTTTGAACAGCCAGTGGGAGTTCATTCCACCACCTTGGGGCAAGGACAGAAAAAAAAGTCTTTATGCTACTCTTCCACGTCTTGAGCCGTACTAGACACTCTAAGGGTTTGAGGCTTGACCATTGCCATTAGGTAGGAAGGGGCTGGTCCATCTTTTTTGCTTTGTATGCGAGCATCAAGGATTGAAAACCAGCCGATTGATGAACACCCCACAAAGTCCTACACAAAACCAAACATCTTCGTTTCAGCCCTGACTGATTATGAACAGTTCAACTGTAAGCAGATGTGATTGCAAACTGAGCCCATAGGTGATCAACAGTAACAGACTGAAGGGCTAATTCTGACAGTCGCTAAAAAGTCTGCAAATGTTAATGCGTATTTACATTTCTGCAGATTAAGTCATGTCTACTTCACTACAGTTATGTTAAAAAAAAACTAAATCATGTAAAATGATTTGTGGAATATGGCACATGGCTGTTTAATCATGGTATACAAAGGAATGAGCAATAGAAGTTATAGAAAGTTTGGACTCCCTCCATTCTCTTTTGGCTCTTCACCATGTTCTGTAGTAGAATATCATGTCAATGAGCAGTATTCATGAGGCAGTATGCAAAAATTGCCCAGATTACCTTCTGAATCAGGAAATATTTTGAGAATGTAACTGGAGCACGCTGTGCTTATTCCATGATTCAACAGCAGCTGCAGAGGCATTTGAAACTAAGGATGAAAAAATTGCCAAAAGTGGGGAGTTGAGTACGATTAACTACAACCAGTCAAATAAAAAATGTAAAATATTACAATTATGTACAACACCAAGTAATGATATGTGTAGCTTTGTTCAAAACAGCTTGTGTTTTGAAGCATCATTGGAGGTTGAAAGCTGAGGTGATATTAATTCCTTATTAGCCCGCTAGTTGCTGATAGTAAAGAATTTATACTGTTTCCCGGCAGTGCAAAATCAGATGTTTTACCAGCATTAGCAATGTCTGGGAATGGGATTCTTAATAAAAAGTGGGACTTTTACAATGGTAGTGTGACATCTTACATCAAAGGACGCTGGTAGTATTACAGACTAGTGTGTCAAAAGTTGCGTAGCTATTACGAATAATATCACAAGAGCTTGCTGCTGTATTGGTCGAGCAGCACATACTGTATCTAGCCTAGTATGTGCTGTTTAAGTAGGCCATTTCGAACACTGCCGTTGACATTTTCTGTTTTAAATCCTGGTACATTTGTGTTTCATCTGATATTGCATTTAGTGATGAATTGAAGTTGTTTCCTTGTCAGTCTAAACATACTGAGCTGGATTCATACCAAGTTGCAATCTGTGAAACAGATGTTCAGATTTATTTAATGACTAAATCATGTTTGATGTGTAATGCCCTTTAGCCTGTTGAATTTACTGGGTAAAATAGATGTGTAATTTTATGGCATCACTGGTTGCTAATGCTGCGTTCACTTCACTGGCTTCCTTTAGCTGCTCACATCAGATTTAAAACCCAGATTCTTGCCTACAAAGTAAGAAATGGACCAGCCCCTCTCTACCTAATGGCAATGGTCTAGTCTTGAGTCGCACCTCAAACCCTTCAAGTGTCTAGTATGGCTCGGCTTGAACAGCCATTCTTCAAGACACGTGGAAGAACAGCATCAAACTGTTCTCTGTCCTAGCACCCAGGTGGTGGAACGAACTCCCACTGTGTTCGAACAGCAAAGTCCCTTGGAGTCTTCAAATGCAGACTGAAGACCCATCTCCTTGTTGAACACTTAAGCAAGCACCAATTTTAAAACACTTTTTTAAATGCATTATGTTCTTACATTGTGTTTCTTTCTAAGAATTAGTAATGGCTTGGTTCAGACTCTAACCTGTCTGTACTAGCTGAGATGATTCTTAATGCAAACAAAGCACTGTTGTACACTGCTCTGAATAAGAGCATCTGCCAAATACTGTAAATGTAAATGTTCCTGTTCTGACTGCTGTATGTTCTCTCTTTAGGTGTGGACGTGCTAAATGGTCCAATGCAACTTCCCTCACTGACGCACTTCTGAAACCAAACAGTGAATTTCTAACAACTAACTCAGTCTGAGCTTTATATAATGTACGGTTATGTCCTTTACCATCACTTTCAAACTGCCTGAAGGAGATGCCAACTGGACCAGGAATGTGGGTTTTTCATTGTTGTGATTTGGACACAAACTTGTGATGTTCACAGTTATTTGACTGAGATTTTGCATTCAGCAGAAAGAGGCTGTTAAAAACTGTTATAAAGAGGCCTTATGAACTCTCACTGGGCCTGAAGAGTGAATTTCAACTCTACAAGTCTTTTAGGCCAAAAGTGATTAGTTTCAAATGGACACCATGACCGTGGAGATACTGGATTTACGGTTTTGTAAATAGAGTCTTTGCTCCATCCTAATAGAGACTTCACACACTTGAGCTGTGAGGGATATGCTACTGCTGGCTTTATTCTCTGGACAGTGATCTTTGACCTTTATGTATGAGCCACAGTGTACTGTACTGGGGCCAACTAAGCTGTCTCTCTGGACAGGAAACAGTTTCCCAACATGAAGCTGCAGAGGCTATTTAATCCGTTTTTAATGAATGCTAATCAGAGTATGTGGGTGGTTTCTTAGTACACTCCTGGTTTCTTAGTACTGTACACTCCAGGTTTTCCATTTCCTGCACTAAGTCTTCTGTAATCACTCTGCTCCAGTTTTCCGTTTCCCTCACAAAAGCATGAAAAGATGCTCTAAAGAGATTAAAAATGTTTTACATAAACGCCTTCTAAGAAAAGTGTTTTGTAACACCAAAAAGCAAGGTGTTGAGTTAGCCTCTTAGGCCACCTCTCTCCATCAGTTATTTTGATTAAACATGTATTTTTAATTGTTCTTACTGTCTATGAAAATATACAAACTTTGTACTTTTAACTGAAAAACATTAATAGAGGGTTTGGATAATGTTACATTCTGCTCAAAGTATCAGAGTAAGCCTGTATACTGATTATTCAGTTTTTTTTAAAAACACTGTACCTCATGTCACTGTTCCCACTCCCATACTCTGATGCAAGCTGAGTTAATGCTAACTGGGTGAATGCTGAGGAATGCAAACTGAGCAAATGCTGAGTGAATGCTAAATGAGCAAATGCGCAGTGAATGTCATTCATGTTGAGGCAATGCTATTTCAGTGAATGCAAACTGAGCAAATGCTGAGGCGGTGCTAACTTGGTGAATGCTAACTGAGCAAGTGCTTAGCCAATGCTATTTGACTGAATACTAAATTAGCAAATGTTGAGTAAATGCTAACTGAGCAAATTCTGAGTGATTGATAACTGTATTAATGCTGAGTAAATGCTAACTGAGCGAATGCTGAGGGGATGCTAACTGAGCAAATGCTAACTGAGCGAATGGTGAGGGGATGCTAACTGAGCGAATGCTGAGGGGATGCTAACTGAGCGAATGCAGAGGGGATGCTAACTGTATAATGGCTACTGTGGCTATTTGGACATTCAGCTATGTACAGTGTTTAGTCAGAGATATATTTGCTCCTTCATCATGTGTGCAAATAATGTATACATTGCCAATCAAAAGTTCGAGGACACCTGAAAACTAGTTTTAGTTTGTGAGTAAAGCCAAAGTCGGCACTTTTTCTCTCAATGTGATGTCAGCACACTTCAGCATGCAAATCTTTCAGGTGTTCAAATCACCTTCAGACCAAAAGAGCTTCAGTATGAGCATTTAACAGTGATTTTAGAAGAGAGAACAATTATCCATACAAAAACTGATCTTCAAAAAAAGATCCTTTATCATGAAGTATACAAAACATGAGCGCAAAGCTGCTTTATGATACATCAATAAATTTACACAGAGCATTAGCACAGCTGCGTTATCATAGATTTTATTCTTACTTTAGCAGATGTTAATCTTATTTTGAAACTGCATAATTCAAAAGCTGGTAAGTTGTCCTCATGCTTTTGATGTGCACTGTGTCTTATCATTGGTGTATCTGCTTTATGAACTTTTCTGATTGTTGCAGATTCCAGATAGCGATGGATCACTTTCTGTGGGTTTCTGCTCCAAGGCTAATATGCTAACAAATCAGTTGAAATGGATTAATGCTCAGTAATCGGCACAGAATAGATTTAATGAAAGCACTTATGAAGTAACTGTGGATTAAATGCAGAGCAGTGAAGAGAAATGCCTTATTTTGGGTTTTAAAGAAATGTCTCTGATCCAAACCAGCTCAGAAAGAAGGGAAACGGGGGTGCCAATGTTTAAAAAATCTGAATCAGTATTGAGAATTTGCTGAAGTGTTATTTTGTGGTTGCTGATTTAATGGTCGCCTTTTGAACAAAATCACTAAACGTTCTCAAAAGATTTTATTGTACTTACTACACTTATGTTTCTGATGTGTTTTTGTAGTTTTGCACCAGCTGAATTGGGTCCTTGTGTCTGACATTTTGGGGTTTGGGGATTCGTGTCCTCTGGGATCATGAACTTGATCACTTGGTCAAACCACATATGCCTGATTTTACCATTAAAGGGCCCATATCATGAAAAAAACATTTTCTTGCCTTTTTTAAATAAGTTTGTAGTATATAAAAATTGTTAAAACCCCATATACACATTTTCTTGATTCTTGTCCATTATGTATAGAATTTTTAGTGCAATTTTCTATTAATTGTCAGAAAAGTATATTGAATTTGTCGAGAGATTTTTCAAAACACTTTGAATGATGAAGATACTGAAAATTCATATGCATCCACATTTATGCTCTATATAACTTCACTGAGGGTTTATGAAAAGGCATGGGGGATTCTGTAAGCTGGATAACTTGAGGAAAAACTGACAACTGTCCAGTAGGAATGTTAATTGTACTCGTATTTACTGCCTTGTTTTTTGAATAACTGATAAATTTGGTCCCTCACTTTGGTCCCAAAAGTGGCTGTTTTTTCAGTCATTCAGCCTCTTTGAGACTGACTGACCATTAAGTGTTTTAGATTGACTTTTAGTATTTTATACATTGTATGTTTAGACTGTTTTACTATGTGAGATGATTTTGTTAATCTAAATCAGTCAGAAGTTAAGCTGATTCTGCATTGTTTACATTGTAATGGAGATGCTACTGTCAGTCATTTTCCAATCTGGTAATGCCCTCATAGCTCTCAATATTTTGGAGCCCTTCGCTACTGTTAAATAGTAATTTTATTAAAAAAAACATTTAAAGAATATAACATTAATAAATACTTATTTAAAGGTATTTTTTTATATTTAAACTAAAATTTAATATTCCAGTAGATGGGAGTTTGAAAGTTTTAAAACTTAAGTTTACTCTCTAGTCCATATATGGAAAGTAAACTGCAAGAAGCTCAATGTTCATATATGGCTTGCCTTTTTTGACAGGTCAGCCAATTGGAACAGAGCTCACTGACGTATATCAGTCTTAAAGGTACAGCAATAAAACAGCCGGTTTAATTATAAGGCATAAAGAGAGGCTGAAAATGTAAAATGCATTATTCTAGTTCCTAAACCCAAACAAATGTAATAAGTGGATCTATGAAAATAAGACATGAAATGCAGGTGTTGGATATGGGTCCTTTAAAGCAATGCTATAGTTCAGCAAAGCAGCTGAACAAGATGTATTTAGGCGGTCATAGTCTGTATTATCACATTGTGTACGTTATGCTCCATCTAGTGCCCAATCTCAGAATTACATCATTAAGTCAAAAGCTTTATTCAAAACGTTTCTCCAGGATGGACCATTTCACAGGTTTACAGTTTAATTATGCAGAATTGTTTAAACATTCCCCTTTTAATGAATCATGTGAATAAAAGTGAATCACCAATTAGTATGATGAAAATGGCCAGGTTAACAGTGTTACCTGCATTTGCTTTAAATGAAAAAGGATATTTGGCTTTCGGGTAAAATTTCAGGACGCACTTAAAATGCACTAACCTTTAAAGGTGAAATTAATGCGACCTTCTCTAACTTTTAAATGTCCAACTGTTCTGTGTTTCAGTACTTTTTGCACAACTTGTTCTCTTAACAATGAGCTTAACAAGAAAATTCCCAATGGGCATGTGATCCATGAATCAATTACATTTACTGGTTCAATTAAAATTGAACACAGTCCTTTTTTGAGAGGCTTCAAACAGGATGTTCTCAAATAAAGAGAGACTGGAAGAGTTACAGAAAGGCACAGAAGTGGACGTCCTTTGGCCTCATCCCACACTGATGACCGCTTCATTGTGAACAGTGCCCTGTGGAACTGGAGGATGATGCCACACAACTTCAGCACATTTAAGGGAGGTGAGAGGTAACCAAGTGTCACGTCAGACCATTCAAAACCGTTTACATCAGTATGGTCTGCGTGCTAGATGACCTGCAAAGGTACATGACCACACCACCAGACATAGCCTTGCATTAGCCAGGGAGCATTTACGCTTTATGAGGGACCAGTGGGCCTCGGTGCTCTTCACTGATGAAAGTTGATTCACACTGAGCAGAAACGATGGCCAGCAACAGTGGAGATATGATGGAGAGTGCTATGCATCAGCCACTGTTGTCACAAGATGGGCCTTTGATGGTTGTGTTAGTGTGTGTAGTCAATACGGAACTGCTCTACACCTTGTGAATGGTACAGTGACAGGCCCATACTACTTGAATAACATCATTAATCCAGTCATTGTGCCTCACTTACTTTAGGCTTTTGAAATTTGGTGCCTGAAATTCACTTCTTCAGATCATCTCATGTTCAGCCCATTCTGACACACTTATGCACACAGACACTAAAGGGCTAGTTTAGAACAAAAAATTCCTGACCTCAGTTAGCTGAAAACATATACACAGCCATATCACAATATTATGACCACTCATGGTTAGGAATGAACTTCGCCCAGGACATCATAGTTGTCACGTGATGAGGTTAACTGCACGTATAGGTTAGATAAGTGAGCACACCAGTAAGTTCTAGCATAGTGTAAAACGAACATCGTGGGTAAAGGACATGATGATATGATACTGGGGGAAGGTGGTAGTATCTCGGGAACCACTAACTTCATGGGATGTTCTAGAGCTGCTATAGTTGAAGGTGTACTGAGAATGGACCTCTTTTACTTTGAGTGCCTCATTGAGGCCAGAGGGGAACGACGTTAACTATGCTTATGTACAGTAGTCCATGTTTACAGTGTCAGAAAGCACATAAGCACATCGGTGGGCGGTATGCTTCCATTGCTTGTTAGCTACATTAACCTCATAGCTCCAGTGCAAAATTAAAGAAATAAAGGTAGGGGGGGTGTTTATAGCTACTAATCCAGGGGGGAATATTTTTTGGCAAAATTGTAATGGCTACATACTACTCCAGTCACAGACTATTCATTCATTATCTACTGCTTAAGCCTGGTCGTGGTTGTGGCTAGTCACAGACTACAATGTTATAATTCATTGTTATTACATTTATGTTAATTCACACAGTTGCTAAAGCAGAAAAAGATTGCCAATATGTTTGTATAGAACATTTATTTTTATTTAGAGCAGGTGGTTGTTGTGCATCACTGCAAGCACACCACATTTCCCAATGCCAGTCACAGCAGCTCATATACAACATCGACACAATATACAGCCTGCAGCAGTGCAGGAGAACTCGCCTTTTTCTTTTTTTTTCATTTAATTTCTCTGCAAATAGATTGAAAATAAAACCATTTCCATTTTTAACCAAATAATATTTTCCACCAGGACATTTTCATAATCTGACTTTTTTTGTCAACAAAATAAAGGCAACAAAACTTAACGACAGTAAAAATGACAGTTAGAAAATGGAGACTGAATGGAAATAAAGGGAATGAAGCTTCACGGCAACACATTCAGCTATTTACAAAGCTCGAGAATGGCTGATGAGGACTTTTCAACAGCTGAATCAACATCAGAGAGAAAAAAAGGCAAAAAAAAAAAAAATCAGTCCAGCGGCAGTTTCTCAGGGTTTAGAGCTCTGATGTACTCCCACACCGCCAGCCCAGCCAAAAAACACAGAAAAAGAGAGGAGGACAATCTCAATCACTGAAAACAACCCAGCAGAACTCAAGCAAGGCACATACATCTCTTTAAAAAAAACTGCATTGCATAATATACAACTTTTTCAGTCAAACTACATGACGGTCAAAATTTGGCCACAAAAAGCTACTTTAATAAAAATAAAAGAAAAAGAATCTAAAAATCCTTTACAGTTAATTTAAAGTCATAAAAGTTCCACCTAAAAGCCCTCTTTATGTTGTACATCATTAAATACCTTTATTAAAACATCTTTAATAATATAATCTATGCTTATAACTTAAATGTTACAAATATTCTCTTCTTTGACCACAAGGGGCGGTATTGCATGTATGCAGATAGTGGATTTCCTTAATCATAGATTTTTCCTGTAAATGTCTGCTTGTCTTTTCCTTTCATTTGTTCTCTTTTTAGTCTTTTGGATGCTGCAGAAATCATCATAAGGAGGAAGGAGATTGTCATGGCAATGAGAGAGATGGTGTGTGGGATGTGTGTGTGTGTGTGTGTGAGAGAGAGAGAGAGAGAGAGACAGAGAGAGAGAAAATGTGACTGTTTTGCTGCTAAATCAGTTGTCACTGCAAATCTGCTCTGAAGACCTATACACTGAAGCAAGCAGTTCTGACCCAAACATCAAATTCTCTCTCTAAGCCCCCTTTACAACAAATGTAGTCAGTCAGTAATACATGTTTGGTACCGTACGTTGACTTGTGTAGTTTTACACAAGAGTTACAAGGCTAATGTAGTTGGGGAAGTTTATGTTCAATCAGTTAGCAGGATGCTAACTGCAGGCCTAAACTGTCACACCCCCTCAACGTACATTTTAGTGTATTTAGTGTAAAATTTTGTTGAAACCACATCTGTCCATTTCAAATTACAGAACAACTCATAGTTTTTCATAACTAATGTAAGAGCAGATTTTATTACATTAGCTTCATAGCTCCAGTGTAAAGTATGCTAATTAACACCATGCTATTTGATGGGGTGTAAGCTAGCAATAGTTACATTTGGACTAAGGGGATGTGGTAAATGAAAAATTGTCTTTAACATGTGCTTTAACAGGTTTAAAGTGTAAACACATTCAAGTTTAACAGACCTATTGTAACTTTTATAGAGCTACAGTAGCCCTCAGATACTGCAGACCAGTGAAATATGAGATGTCAGTATGTGTGTGATTTCAGTTATTCTGGGCATTAAAAGAGTGGCTCAGCCACCAACCATTTGACATTGCTACTTGCCTCAGATGCTAATTTTGTTAGCCTTGCAGCCCCAGTACTAAAGAAGCCACATTTAGACTCTAAACATGGCAGAAAAACTACATCTGTCTAAGTGGAAACTTAAAGATTTTTGAGTGAAGTGTTTTATATTAATACATGGAGGTAATGTTATAATAACTGTATGGAATCACTGCTCATCTCAGAGGCTAAAATAATACTTCCTAGCCCCAGCCACTTGAACAGGACAGGTTTGTGTTTTCCAGCATCAAATCCTTCTGGAGAAAGTGCAGAACTGCACCACCTGCTGGCTTGTGTACAAAACTTCTCTATAGGAAAGTGACTGACAATGACTTAATATAAAGCTGAATGTAGTTATAGTCAATAGCTACAAATACAAGAGCAGAATATTCTGCTGATCAATATAACTGTGAATGCTGATATATGGTTGAAAAGTGATGTAATCCAGCAGACATATTGCTTTGAAGAGACTGTCTTTTACTGTCAATCAATTACTACCAATAGTGTCAATATAACTGAATATGGCGGAACCAAAATACAACCAATTCATTATTAGCATACTTTTCAGAACCAAAGCAATCTTTCTTCCAGGAGGTAAAACACAACCTGTACAGACTGTTCAGAAATACTGTTAGTTTGGTATCCCCAAATGAAGAGTTGTATTAAAAAGCATAACTCACTGAGACACACCAGCACTGTCACGCTAAAGCTTCTGTTTACCTTTAAACCTTATTTTCTTGAGCTCCTGCTTTTGTCTCAACAGTCTCAGACATGCAGGTTTTCTTTACACTGGACCCTTATCTCTCAGTAATGTGTTTTGGTCTCCAATTTAAAGGGGAAATACATTGCCCAGGGATCGAACTGGCAACCTTCTGGTCCAGATCCCTGACCACCAGGCCACAGATGCCCTAATTCCACTGATTCTCTGTTTTGATGTGAAATGCTTCACTCTAGACTCAATACTTGCAGAGTTGGAATTGTTTATAGTGGTGATAGGACATCTGAAGAGTTTAATGACTCTAAAAGCTACTTCACAGAGTTATGTGAAATGGTTATGAATACACTGACTGATGTTTGAGGCATTGTTTAATGGGATTTATCACTATTTTACCATCAACAATATTACATATAAGAAGCTCATATTTCTGTTGTGATGTCCATTCCTCACTACCACTGTAAAGATATTTTAGTCAATGTTTATTGCAATGAAGTATTTCACCTCAAAACTTTATCAACTCAATGAGTGACTTGTGCAAAAAAAATGGTGAAAAACTGGAGGAATTATGCTTAAAGCACATTCCATCCTTTTCTGAACTGAAATGTTAGAAGCTTTTGCTCTTCCTTTGTTGTATTGAACATCATGCCACATCACCAGTTTTAAGACAACAGTTTCAGAATGAAAGTTTACACTGTACACAGATGAGAAGATGTAGAAAGTAGCTAACGCTAACTCAAATGCTAATGATCAACCCTAGTTCTAACTCTGACTTGATCCCTACTGTCACTACCTGGAACTGAGAATCAGATGACATGTTGAGCATTGCAAACGTTCCCATTCATTAAGCAGTGATCACCTCTTATAAAGTCTGACTCTGAGGAAGTTTGGGTAGTGCCATCGTGTTCTACAGTTCTTTCATTAAGGCTAACGCTAATTCTACTAATGCTAACACTAAACAGGTCTTGCAACTTAAGGTCTGAAGGGGTTTTAATGTCTTGAGGTATTACTGCCTTTAACAGGCTATGTGGAGCAACTAGAAAAAGACCTAAAACTGTTGTTGTAAAATTGTGATGTGATGTGTGTGGTTTTAAACATTTTATAACTTGCTCAGGGTTAAAACTCATCAGCGCCCTCTACTGACATCTCTGAGAAACATCTTCCACATAACCTCTGTGTGTGTGTGTGTGTGTGTGCGTGTGTGTATGTGTTTTGTTATCAGCGCTGAGGTCACTTGTCGTGTTAAGGCACACGGGACACTGCGCAGGTGGGCAGAAACGGGTCAGGAGGGCACATAGGGACCAGGGATGGGCATTTTCTTGTTTATTAATATTGAAATATTGACAGCAGAGTCTGAGCAGTAATGTTACTTCATTAGCTGAATAGTCAAACATCATTTCAGCGCAGCCAACAAAGGTCACTACTAGCACCCAACTACCATGTAAATATTGTTACTTTCACAACAAATACTTGTTTTTTCACATTACTTAAAAACAATGCCATTTGTGATGATTGGACAGATAGAACTGGTCAAAAATGAGACCTTTTTGAAATTTGATTTTTCTTACAGCAGCTGATGTGAGCACGTTTGAATTTAAAATCAGTGCAATTTTTAAATGTTCAACTAAAGTAACTAATTTAAGGTAGCAAATCTATTTAGCACAAACAATGTGAGTGGATGTAGATGACAAAATAAAAATGCTCCCACTGTCATCAGATCTGTCTACAGATTTAGTTTATCTTGATGGCCTCCCATTTTTAGGGCATAGAGCTACCACCACAACAGGGCCAGTGTTTGTTTACAATCTGTTCTGATGGGCATGCTTCATGTTTCCTTTGTAGACCACCTGAAGGCTGTGTGACAAAATGCATTAATACTCGCTTGCCTTCAGTAAGCGCTGTTGAGGGCTTTTCACACTGAAAGCAACAGTATGGTCCTAGATCCACTTCCTCTTTTCGCTCACCATGTGAAAGGTCAGAACACATCTGCTTCTAAATGGTATCCCTCACATGGTAACCAAAACGCTAGCATAGAGAGCACTTGTCAGCAATTTCATTGGCTGACGGCAGCACAATCCTCACTCATGTCATCACATAAGTTGAACATTTATTAACCCGGAGCCATTTGCTTGTCTCAAGGACTTCTATTTCTCATTGAAGACCAATGGGGGATATGAGATTGCAAGTGTGAACAGCCCTCTTATTCAGTAATTATGATGAGTTATTCAGCAATTCTTAGGTAACTTATATATAACATACTCCATTGTCTTTAGAGGGTCCTGAGAGTTTAAGGCGGTTAAAAATCATATAAAGTAACTTTGTATAAACATATTGACAAACTGCACATCAACATGAGCTCCATAATACTCAGCTTAACTGCATTAAGTGCCTTCTCGTGTATGAATGTGGATTTCTGCAGAGCTGATCTGGGATGGCTTTTGTAAAGAGTGCTGAACTGAACCAAATTAAATTCATGCCCATCCCTAGTGCAGACCCATCTGTGTGGAATGAGGCAGTGGAGAAATAAAAGGTTCAATACAGAGGTACAGGAGCTCAAGGCAAGCACACAGAGCAGAGCAGGATTTACACAGGAACTCCAATCACTAAAATCAACACGCTCACTACAGCCCTCTATTGAGCACAGCTAATATATATATATATATATATATGACAGCTAGCTTAGCATCTTTTTTAAACTCTGTTTTGGTCATAGAAAAATCTGTATTTCTGTCATTGAAGTTCATAGAGTTCTGAAACATAACAACACTGTTTTGTACCATTTACCATGAAATAAAAACAAAATAAAATATTTATATATATATATTTATATATATATATACTTATATATATATATATTACTGTACTAATGCATGACTCTCACTATGAGATTTTTTTCTTTATAGATACAAACTTTCCTCATGCTTACAATGTACACATACCATACTATAATTTCATATACAGTAATTATTGGTATTGTTTTGCTATTCATTCCTCACAATAGCGTTTTGAATGGAAAAGAACAGACACTTGAGTTTTTTTTCTGATAAAACTCATCCTCTGCTCTCTCCACCCTCGTAAAGCCCTGGATGGTCTTTTTTTTCGCCCAGCCCTGAGGTTACTTCACCTGGGGGTTGTGCAAACCAACTCTGGGGAGGAGAGAGAAGGAGAAAGGGAATGTTGTCCAACCTTACAATGGAGAGGAAGTGGGAGAAGAACAGGAAGGAGAAGGTATAACAGGCTAGTGGTTGGAAGTTTTGAAGGTATAGGGGGTTTTGTTTGTTTGGTCAGTTGGTTGGTTCTTTGTGCCCTTTTTGTGCTCTCCTGGGTCCTGAGGTTGTGCCGCAGAGACTCAGGCTGTGTGTTCACTCCAGCATGGCGTCCAGCTGGTCTGCCAGGTCATCAAACATACTGCCGATGTCATCCAGGATGCTCACTGTGCTCTTATTCTCCATCACCGAGCTGCAGGATGACAAAAACATTAACAAAATTTATGCTTCAATGCCAGTATTGCAAGCAACTATTACCACACTATTACCACACAGGGCGGCACGGTGGCTTAGTGGTTAGCACGTTCGCCTCTCAGCGCTGGGGTCTTGGGTTCGAGTCCCTATCTGTCTATCCCTGAGCTTGGGTTCTGGGGTCGCGACTCTCCGCTTGCACGATTGGTGATTCGGTGGCACGGCGG
>BRDA01007920.1:21819-65811 GCA_036984385.1 Crenuchus spilurus | reverse complement strand
TCTAAAATGTGCCCTTTCTCGTGAGTCGGATCTTTAACCCACTGAACCAGATTAAAAGATTCAACGACATTTAAGAAATCATTTACCAATGGTCTACTTACTAATACTGTGTTTTCCTTTCTCCAAACATAACACTTTTCATTTTAACCAAAAAAGTTATATTTTGGTCTCATCCGTCCACAAAACATTTTTCCAATAGTCTTCTGGCTTGTCCATGTGATCTTTAGCAAACTACAGACGAGCAGTAGTGTTCTTTTTGGAGAGCAGTGGCTTTCTCCTTGCAACCCTGCCATGCACACCATTGTTGTTCAGTGTTCTCCTGATGGTGGACTCATGAACATTAACATTAGCCAATGTGAGAGAGGCCTTCAGTTGCTTAGAAGTTACTCTCAGGACCTTTGTGACCTCGCTGACTATTACACGCCTTGCTCTTGGAGTGATCTTTGTTGGTCAACCACTCCTGAGGAGGGTAACAATGGTCTTGAATTTCCTCAATTTGTACACAATCTCTCTGACTGTGGATTGGTGGAGTTCAAACTCTTTAGAGATGCTTTTGTAACCTTTTGCAGCCTGATGAGCATCAACAACTCTTTTTCTGAGCTCCTCATAAATCTCATTTGTTTGTGCCATGTTACACTTCCACAAATATGTGTTGTGAAGAGCAGACTTTGATAGATCCTTGTTCTTTAAATAAAACAGGGTGCCCACTCACACCTGATTGTCATACCATTGATTGAAAACACCTGACTTTAATTTCACCTTCAAATTAACTGCTAATCCTAGAGTTTCACACACTTTTGCCTCTCACAAATCTGTCATATTGGAGAATTTTCCTCAATAAATAAATGAGCAACTATAATATTTTTGTCTCATTTGTTTAACTGGGTTCTCTTTATCTACTTTTAGGACTTGTGAAAACCTGATGATGTTTTTGGTCATATTTATGCAGAAATATAGAACATTCTAAACATTCTACAAACTTTCAAGCAGCACTGTAGCTTGAATCAAAATATGTTTTAAGATATTTGTGAGAGGAGCTTAAATAAGCAAAGACATATCTGTGATAGCCAGTCAGAACACAGACAAAATTATGCGTTCTTTCATTAATATAATAATGATACGGACATAGCATTGAAGGCTTAGTGGTCGTGGAAAAAATATAAAATATTTTGAAATACCCTCAGACTCTAGGGGCTTAATGAACTTTGAAACACCTAAAGACATTTTTCTGTAATTTTCACTCTGTTTAAGGACATTCATACTGATATCAGCATCTCTGGTTTAGGTCTTTCACAGACTTCTTGCTTACCTGCAGATAATGTCCTGTAGATTTCTGAGCCAGACCTTTAGCTCCCCCTCCAATGGAAGACATCTCCAACATGGCAGCGATGCTCCTAACGCTGCCAGCACTGCCTGTGTCCACTGTGCCACCCAGGTCACTGGCACGTCGCTGTGGTTGGTAGTTGACATCTAGCAGATTTCCACTTGTGCCCGTTTCTTTAGGCACTTCAGTCAGGTTGCTGCTGGAGCTGGAGATAGCCGAGCTGGAGCGTTTGGGTGGAGGTGGAGGAGGACCTTTCTTCTTCTGCCTGAGAGCAAAAGACTGGCTGCGATTCACATTCTTGTCTGCCTGTCCTTTCATTGAGTTGCTTCGGCCCACCCGAGGCTGAACCGTTGCATATTTGCCACCTGTGTCTGTCACGTTTAGCTCATCCCGCTCTTGTTCACCATCAGAAACAGCATAGCGGTTCAGGCTGTGAGCTCGTTTCTTTGACCCACCTTGTTCATTTCCTTCATCATTGTCGCCCTCTGGCGGCAGGCACAAAAGTGGCACAGAGACAGCTGGTGCTGACTGCACTGCTTCTACACTCTCAACAGGTTGTGTGACTGGTTGTGAATGCGCTCTATGAGTCGGAGACTGAGGCATCGAGCGAGGGGACATAGGTTTCTCTGTCTGCTGCAGAAGCTGAGGGCTTGGTTTTGGCTTTGCTTGAGAACTCACACTCTGAGAGGAAAGTGGCTTTGTTTTGGTGGGAGTTTGGGGTGGAGTATATGGAGGGCCACTGCCTTGTGGGTAAGACTGTCGTGGTTTTGGCTGTGAAACAGTTCCTCTCTGGCCTCCTCCCTGGCTGCTCTGACGCATTGTTCGTGCCTCCTTCCTGGGAGGCCCACTGGGCTCCTCAGAGTCTCGGCTCTTATTTATGCTGTTCTCATGAAGGGTTCGTGAACGCTGCTGAGGAACTGGACCTCCGTTGGCATTGTTTCGGACCTCTGAAACATCCTGGGTGTTAGAGGGGCGACTGATTGCAGCCTGGAGTTCACCACTCAGCTCGCTGTCCTGGGAACAGGAATGGACGGGGTCATTCTAATATATGGATATAGAAACTTATCATTGTGTTCAGTTAATTAATCAAGTGTGTGAACAAAGACAAACGTGAACAATACACTTGCTATTTTGTAGATTAACTGGCAGTAACTGATAAGTTGGTAAAAAGTATCAAAACAATAATAGTAAAATGTTAATCCCTACCTGGAAGGTAGTCATCTTTGGAGACATGCACTCTCCACTGTCTGGAGGAGGACTCTCAATGGCCACCATGTCCTGAGAGGATGGAGGTTTCTTTCGTGTTGTGTTTCGAGATTCAGAGCTTTTCTGCAGCTCAGCCAGCTTCTTCACAGCCAACATCAGCTTCTTCTGGTGGCCTGTACAGATTCAACCATAAAAGCAGAGCAGATAGATGAGTATAATACAAATGAAATGAGTTAATATGTCTAAAAAAATCAGTCTTCTAGACCATGAAACTGCATAAGAATGCCTTTCAACAGTGACGACATGTTTTTAATACTCAATTTGTTGGAATATTCTAATGTAATCTAAAATGCATCAGACTTTTTCATTTCAGTATTGAAAAAGCTAAAGCTAGCTGACTGACTGATTTCTGCTGTTATGATTGAATGGCTAAACTAGCTTATCAAATAATCCACTGTTTAAAGGTCAAGACATTGTTCCTAATTCTGGACCGACACATACAATGGCAAGTCAAAAAATACAAAGTGTGTAATATAAAATTTATATCATTGTCATTTGATTATTTTCAGTCCTACCAAGTTTAGTAATGCCAATCTCCTGCAGGTCCTCCCAGGTGATGTCAGTGATGAAGTCAATGTTCTCATAGCCATTTTGGACCAGAACCTGGTAGTACTGACTCAGCCCAATCATAGTTAACCACTCACCAAGATTAGCCTGAAAATCACACAAACACACAGACTTCATTAAAGTTTTTACATATTTTTCACTAATCTACTTCGATACATTGATCATCCAATCAAGACATGATTGGAGTTCATTGAAAATTTAATTGCTTCAAACTAAACTTTGCTTCTGTATTTGAGCTGTTTTTAGCGAATTTTGCTAAATCTTTAAAACACAGTAGTTACTTAATAGTCTAGTTGTTTCTGTAAAATATCTCTCAACCCACATCCAGATATTACAGACTTCACAGACCAGCTGATGTGATTTAGGACACAGTATGACTCAGTGTGAGTTTTTAAAAAAAAAACAGAAACTTTAGTGCAAATATAGAGCAGGAAATGCTGATCTAGAATCAATTTTAATGACAACGACCATCATAAATATATATAAAAAAAATCTGATCTGATTCACATTACATATGTGACAGCAACCAACCCACATAGACAGCATCTGCATCATCTGCTCCATATAGCCAGTCGTCATAAACAGCTTTATCAGGCTATTTGGTGGATCAAGGCTGTAATTCCCAAGTCCTATCGTTAAAAAGTATCCTGGTTCCTTTAGCGTGGTCCACTTAACTATGTTTTATTTGTGCATCCTGTTTTGTGTTGGTGGCACTCACAGGCTTTTGGTCAAGTGTCCACTCTGTCACGCTGAGCTTGTTGATCTCTGAGGTCATCTTCTTGCGATGACCTGGTTTAGTAATGCCAATGGCTGTCAGGTCCTAAAAAAGCATAAAGTAGTCCAAACTACAATCAGAACAGCCCCAGTACCTCACACATGCACTGTAGGTGTATACAAACACAATGAATTAATGCATGTATTTTTATGTAGCACTGGTTGATCAATACTTTTTGAAATGACAGAAGATTATGGGAATGCCCCCCGAAGCAATGAAGAAAGCAAAAGAATGCCAGAAGTAAGTGAGGGAAAAAGCTTTTTCAGGGTACCCTTAAATATCAGCACCAGGTACACGTCCACTAGACTCTCGGTGACTGGCACTTATACGGTATTCTGAAGCTCATAGCACTTAAATCTGCAGAAATCAATAGGTTGGCATAATTAAGCCACCACATTTAAACTCCAGGCTAATTTTTTTTTTTTTTTTTTACTGATTTAATGTTACGAGCCACAGCAGAAATCAAAATACATGTACTAAGATGCTTTAAAATGCTCTACTCAAACCCAGCATCCTACCTCGCTCTAATTCTATGTAGAAAAGAAACAACAACACAACATGAATATACACAATAATTGACCATCTGGTAACAGTGAGACACCAGGTTCAGTTTCACAAATTCACATAAAAAAAGAAACACAAAAAAGAGAGAGAGCGCACCATATGGACCGTACTATCCAACAGCAGCATCTCTGCCAGTACTGACTGTGAGAGTTCAGCTCGCCCACTCACACTGTTATGCCCTGCTTTTGGCTGGCTCTCCTTTGCCCATGACGGAGGAGCCTAGACCATTCTGGACTGAGAGTGGCGCTTACCTCTGGGGTCATTCGACTAATGGTGGGAATGTCATAGCCAGCGCTGATGAAGTTTGGAGCGTAGACTTGCAGCTGAAATTCGCTCAGCCATTCGATAACAGCCTCTGAGCTCTAGAAGAGAAGATATGAGGCAGTGCGTCACGGTCTCAGTCCCAGTGCCAGGGGATCAGGGGAAGGGCCAGAAAATTGAGCACCACAAAGACAATCTTCTCAAAGACTCTAATGTTTTCAAGCTTGTCCTGAATTTAGGACTGATTTTAGGCTCATTTTAGGGGAGAGGCTCATTAGGTTTAGAGAATTTCTTCCAAAATGTGGATTGATGGCACAGTTCCATAAGTCACCATTGCACACACGTTTTTGAAGAACAGTATGTAACAAGTTCATCCACGTATTGTTTTTGACAGTAAATGGATGGCAATTGATAGGATGCTCATGCCCAATTACTGTTTTGTTAGTACAACCATTACTGGATGTGTGGCATGACTTTGTGCTGGAATACTTAAAAATGAGTTGCTGTTGTTGCAACTATGTAAAATTTTTAGCCGTATAGGATCACACAGAATGCCAAGAATCTCTAACATATGATATAATATATATACAAATAACAGTTGTTCAGAGAAATGCCTGATGCCATCTTAAGGGCCATTCCATTACTGTTTTAGCTCAAGCAAAATTTATCATGAGCTCTCAGAGTGGTGAGGGACTTCCACAAGTCTCAACCAGTCAAATCATTGAATCTTGGAGTAAATGACTGCTTAATATAAAACCCGCAAATCAGTTGAAATTCTTTGGTACTCATGTGCAGTACTAATCAACCTTGCAATTATAAACAACTAATCACAACATAATCATATAATTGTAACCAATTTCAATCAGTAATTCAGGAAACCAGCAAGTAACCAGCAATCGTTATTCTTTATTAGTCTACGATTATTACAATTTCTGATGATTATTAGGTCCTAAACTCACTATCTAATGGAATAATTAAAAGTTACTTTTTTCCAAAATGCACAAATCTTCTCTCACATGTCCTGCAACCTCCAACTAGTTGAGGTAGTGTCTCACAATAAAAAAAATCCTTAGGCTTCGGCTGCTTGAATTCTACCCTAAGTAGCTTCCCAATCAAACTCTTCCCTATGACTGTTCAGATACACAAACATTCAGAGAGTTGTCCCTTCTCTGCCTCTGGGACAAATTTTCAATGCTTTTTCAACACTGCAGTGCAGGATCTAAGGTTAAATGAAGCATTGGCCTCTGAAAATCAAAGGGCAGTGGGGACATGTCAGATCAGATATGGGTTTGCATTTCTTTACATGTGCCCAGAGGACATCTGTGTCCTCTCGCACTCTGTCACATGCAGGCATTATATAGAAAGAGGGCACAGAGTAGCAGAGCAGCATACCAGAATAATATGCAATATGACATGGTGCAGTTACTAATCCAAACACAGAATTATAACAATAAACAAGTCCAACAATAGGAACAATGGACAAGCTTCAATTTTTGATTTAGTTTACTGCATTTGGTGGCACAGATAGGAATTCTGGCTAGGCTAGAGTACTTTGATGGTCATTGGACTGGAGTGATGTGTTATGTGACAAGTGTGTTTGTCCAATATATGAATTGCACCATTTCTATCTTCACCCACACATTTCAGCTTGGCATACTTGGTACCCCATCAAAAAGGGTAACCAAATTCAGCATGGGTACTCAAGAATAGGACTGAAATATGATTGTTCTGGAAAAGTAACATGGTCTATGGTCACAATGCCTAATGTTAAGTGTCATCTAGAAGGCTATAAAGTTTCCCAATAATTGAAAATGGAATGGGGAAAACATTCTCTGCAGTGATGCTCTAATGAACACCTTTAAAGGTGCTCAATCCTGGTCCAGCTGTTCTACTGCACTGCAGAATTAAACCCTTCAATCCCAACCTAACAAACATGACACTATTTGACATTCTTGGAGTCGAAATTCATTAGTTCAGAACAGAGCTGTGAGGATAACGTTGCTAAAAAGCACTACAACTTACTGGTCGTCAATATAGTCTTGTTGTTTCTGTGAAAATACATCACCACAACTTCTCTCAACATGCTCAAACCACATCCAGATCTTAGTTAAGGTCTCACAGGCTAGCCAGTGTGGTTTAGGACACAGTATGACTTGCTGTGAGCTTCAAAATATAACAAATGCTCTGCCATCTCAGACAGCCAACTCGGAGCAGGAAGTGCTTATCTACAATCACTTTGAGTGACATTTTTTTCCAGCCCTGCTGCCATCAATGTCACACTTCAAGGGGAGGAGTGGGCATTGGTGATCCAGATCTTGCTATGAGTACTCTCGTACAAAACAAATGCTGGTTCAGCAGGTAGACACAAACTTTTGGAAAGATAGTGTATCTCTGACTAATGGAAACTATCCAGTTTTTGTGGAGAAAGAAAAGACCAGTTGGTCAGATAGCCATAATAGACACTCTTCAGGCACATTGCTGCTGATCCATTCCCCAACTCATAGAATACATTCATCAGATTTCTCTTAAATATACTGGAACAGCTGAATTCATTCCACATTGCTCTGGCTCCATGCTTCAAAGAAACAGGCTAATTTACACCCGCAACATCCAAAGTGAGAATCGTAAAAATCACTTTTTAACTCCCTTAAACTTGTGGCCTATTACTGACACTCCAAACAAACAGTAGTCTACATTCTTGGGTACTTCCTGAAAAAAAAAAAACAGAAATCGCAGCAAATCAGGCTAAATAAAATATCTGGAATGGATTTCTAAAAGTGGCAAATAAAACGAGATGGTAAGCAATGATGAAGAAGCCTGGTCAGGATGCAAAGAAACAACTATAGTAGCAATCAGCATAGTAGAGAGGAAAGGAGAAAGAAGGAAAAGACACTGCTTATGAAAAGTTTGGGGATATGGAGTTTTTCAAACTGTTTTTATCCTAAAACCTGATGTGCATACCAAGAAGATACTTTGATGATCATGAAGAGAAATGTACACAAAGTATTAGCACATAGCTGCTTAATGATAAATACAAATATACAAATTAGCATTAGCATATAGCTGCTTTATTAAAAATAAACTATACAAATTAACATTAGCATAGCTGGTTTATGAAAAATAAAAAAACAAATTAGCATTAGCATATAGCTGCTTTATGATAAATAAAATATACAAATTATCATTAGCATATAGCTGGTTTATGAAAAATAAAAAATACAAATTAACATTAGCATATGTCTGCTTTATGATAAATAAATACAAATATACAAATTAGTATTAGCACATAGCTGCTTTATGAAAAATAAAATATACAAATTAGCATTAGCATATAGCTGGTTTATGAAAAATAAAAAATACAAATTAGCATTAGCATATAGCTGCTTTATGATAAATAAAATATACAAATTAGCATTAGCATATAGCTGCTTTATGATAAATAAAAAATACAAATTAGCATTATCATATAAGCGTCCTTGGGTATCTAGAAAGGCGCTATATGACGTTAAGTAAGTTAAGTAACGTTCATATGTCTGCTTTACGATAAATAAAACATACAAATTAGCAATAGCCCATAGCTTTTTAATGCTAAATAATTACACATCAAACATTAGCACATTAGTAAAGTATGACTGCTGAATACATTTAGTGAGATAATTGAGTCACAGGTCTAAGTGTGCGCAGACTTTTGATGTGACGTATAGGAGAGGAAGTAGAAAGAGACAGTGAGAGGGAGAAGAATGCCACTCACCGTGTCTCTCCTGCAGCCCAAAGCCTGCAGTACGGATGAAGCGAACTGGGACAGGAACTGCTGTGGCAGCATCCTGAGCAGTGTGTATGAAGGTATGTAAACACACCTGACCGTGTGTGTGTGGGAGACAGTGAGAGTGGGTTCTGTGAGCCAGCCCTCTTACCTTCCCCTCAGGCAGCACATCGACTCTCCTCTGAGATGAGTCTGTTGTGTATGGCTGCTCATGGAGAGGACAACTCGACACACTCTGACTCCTCGAGGTGGGACCTGGAGGAAGGATACACACACATTCACACTTTGGCTCGGTGTATCCAATCCGCTTTTCTGTTTCTTGACCAACTGGCCTCCTTAACCAATCCACTTGTCCCTGATCTTCCTCCCACAGCCATCTGGTACAGTGTGAATGGCCAAACTCTCTATACTGTAACCAGTGTTGGACAAATTACACAAATCATGTACTTTAGAGAGTCAGTGCAGGTCTTACAGAGGAGGCAAGAGAGGATATTATTCCTCCGGTATATAATTTACTCTTTAATGACTCATTTTAAATGTTCACAACTTCAAGTTTCTTCCATATAACGTTATGTTAAACAAAGATCTAGAAATAATCACAGCTGAGATGAAGATCTCATAGCACTGACATCTTTCTAAACAATACCCTGCTGCTCAGGCATACCCTTAGTTGTGGTGATGGATGAATGCTCCAGAGACTTGGACTGTTCCAGAAGATGCTCTTTAGCCTTAGCCGACTGGGACAGCACTGTAGCCAGAAGCTATAGCACAAATAAACACCAGCAACAGATCACTCAATAAAACAGAATTAAATACAATAGCTAAAATAACCACAAATGTATATGCTGAATTAGAAGAAAGTTGGGACAGTATGGAAAATAAAAATACAAGTGTTTATCACATTGACTTTTATCTCATTGCAAACAGTATGAACTCAAGATAATTCATATTTTGTCAAAAATCATTTCACTTGAGAATATACATCCATTCCTACAATTCAGGAATGCAACACCTTCTACAAAGAGTTGTGATCAGGGGAATTTAGAGCAGGTCAACAGGTGACTGTAATCATGATTTGGTACAATAGCAGTATTTACAAAAGGCTGTGTCTTTGAGGAGAGGATCTCCAGTTTGTTGATAAATGCATGAAAAAAATATTGAAATGTTTAAAAAATGTTCCTCAAAGAAAGTTTGGAAGAGATTAGTATATTTCTCCCTCTACAGTGCATAACATCATTAAACAATTCAAGGAATCTGGAGGAATTTCAGTGTGTAAAGGGCAAGGGCACAAGCCTAAGCTGAACACTTGTGATCTCTGATCCCTCAGATGGCACTGCTTCAAGAACTGTCATTCATCAACAGCTAATGGGCAAGAGATTACTTTCGCAAACCTTTGCCATACACTACAATACAGAGTTACTGTCACAAATGCCACTTAAAACTTTACTGTCAAAGAAAAGCATCCTTATGTTACCCATGTCCAGAAGCAGGTCTCTAGGCATCTTGGATGGACTATCACACAGTGTAAACTTGTATTGTGGTCAGATGAAACAGTATTCCAGATCTTTTTTGGACGAAATAGATGGCATGTGCTCCAGACCAAAGACAAAAAGATCCATCCAGACTGTTATCAGCAACAAGTCCAAATGCCGGGGTCTGTCCTGGTATGGGGTTGTGTCAGTGCTCTTGGCAAAGGTCATTAACACTTCTAACATCTTTTCCAGGGATACCCATGCATTTTTCAACAACACAATGCAAAACCACATGCTTGCACACACTACAAAGACATGGCTGCAGAAGAAGAGGGTACAGGTACTACACTGGCCTGCCTATAGTCCTGACATGTCCCCAGTCAAGAATGTGGGGAGAATTTTACAATGAAAAATGCAACAATAGCCTCATACTGTTGCACACCTTAAGACTTGTTTGCAGGAAGAATGGGACAATATAACACCTGAAGCACTTTATCTGCAATGAAATAAAAGTCAAAGTAAATGTAAGAACACAGCCGTAACTCCACCCACACGGATCATGCACTGCGCGTTGGGCCCCAAGTGCCCATGAAGGCACCAAAAAAGTCTCTGCTGCTCCAGCATGTTGTAAGATGTAAAAAATGTAGTTTTTATTTTTCATTTTCTATACTGTTCACAGCTTTTTGATATGGGATTGTAATTGATCAGAACTACAAGAACTTCAGATTTATAATAAATCCACAAGGCTAACGTAACTAACAAGTTATTGAAATAAAAAAAAAAAAATCTCCAGATATTCTTCCAGCTACGTTTTTAATCAGACCAGCTGTCCAATAAGTGGGACAAAATTCTACCTTAGCCTTACTGCTTCTCAGTTCAACTGAGAGAGGTATGTTTTCCCCATCCAGATGCAGACACTGGGGTGATTTTACTCAATTTGTTGTACATTTACATGTCCTTAATATGATTATAAATGGATTTTGCCATTTCTATGATTATTCAAATGGTTATGTAAACAGTATACTATGACTTATTAGATTGGTTTAATACCTAGAAATCTGATGGAGCTGGATTTGAGTTCAGTGATTAATTGTTTCAATACATTAATATTCTTTACTCTGATCTGAATAATTTGTGTATGTGTAAAAAAAACAGAATACTGTCCCAAAAACAGCCAACAGTTTAAAACAGCAAAACAGCACCCGCGAGATGGCAACAAAATATTTCTGTAGAATGTTGCCATTACAGGTCATTTGAAACCATAAATAAGAAGACTCATAAAAAGTGAGTCCATGTTTACAAAATTTCTGGGAAGGAAATTAAAATTTATTACTTATTTTGTGTGTTTTAATTGGCCAGCAGTAAAGCAGAAATCTAATTACTGAGTTTTCTATTATCTGATTACCCAATTGCAGTTAAACACATCTAATGGATTAGACAAAAACTGATGTCATGCAGTCATCAGTTTATTAAGTGCTTGTAAGTCCATTAAGTCCAGTGCTGGCCATTTCCTGTCCTCATCAAAATAAAACAACTGTGTACATGTAGAAAAAAAATTTAATCAAAGACATTAAAAATAATTCTAAATTGTCACTACAACAAAAATGGTGAATACAAATCTAGCTGTGTCAACATGTTTTGGGCTAGCATTCTGAACACAGCCTTGATGTTTTTCTTGAAGTTTAGCTATTCTAACCACCAGCAGTGTAAAAAAGCCCTTCTTGAGCAGGTGCATCCAAAATTGACTGGTGTGGTGTTCCTAAAAGAAAGTAAGCCTGACATCAAAAATCTTCACCTTCACCCCTTCTGCCTGGGCATGTAGAATATGGGAGCTGCTCCCAGCACTCTGCCCGCTGCCAGAGGAACGGGCACTGGCCACACTGCCTGAACTGCCCACGCTACTGCGATCTCCACCTGGAACAACACAATCACAGACACACAGACACCCATACACAGACCGTGAGTCCAAGCTGCGCCTGACCTTACCCTGAACTCATGCTCGACTGCAATGCACTGATATTGAACCATGCATGAACAGACAGTGGATGCACTGCAATCATGAACTTCAGGCGCTGATAGAGTGGACAGAGAGGAAAGAAAAGAGGCTATTTAAAGGGACCAAAGTTTGGTGAAAACATTTTGCACAAAAGTTCCCCCTTACTGTGAATGTCAAAGTGCCCAAAGTTTGCTTATTTAGTTTGGCACTTGAGCTGCAAGGCTGATGTAGCTAGCACATAAGAAAAGCTTATACCCTACCAATCAGCATGGTGCTAACTGCATGCCTGTATCATCACATTGCCTCAGAGTGTGTCTAGTTGTCAAAAAACTTCCTAACTGTAAAGCATAACTATTCAGTTTGCACAGTGATTCATACTTCCATTACTAGCTACTTTATCCTCATAGCTCCAGCACAAAACTAAAAAATACCAACATCTTGACAAATTTGAGGGATAGACGGAAAACTGTGTACATCAGATTGTTCACCAAACTATACCTTTAATGACTGGAGTGTAAAAAGAACACAAAGTGATCATACGGACAAGAGACAGCAACAGACTGACGTAGACAACACAAAGTGAAAAAGACGTCAAGATAATGGCCTCGCGGTGCTCATGAGCTTATTCTCTATGACACACAACACACACAAGCTTTACTGAGCCACTGAGAGGCAGCGTTCTGCATGAGCAGTGAGCCTTACACACACTTCTGCATGGCTGTGTGTGTGTAGGGCACTGCTGGCACTGTCTCAGCGGATGTTCCTCTTTACATGGCGGATGAGGCTGGGTGTCTGCAGCCGAGGAGCATCTGAGGTCAGGCAGAGAACATTGGCCTGGAGAGGGGCAGGACAGAGCAGGGCGAGAGAGGGATGAGAGAGAGGAGTAGAGGAGGGATGCTCCGATCCATTGGCTGCTGATCAAAATCCATTGAAAATGACTCGAGTGGTAACCTCACATTGACGGCAACATGATAATATTACAATAGACGACAATATGGTTGGAAAGGTGAAGAACCACAAAGTGCAATAGCTGCTACGCATTCTTATGACACTAACAGCACTGTTTTGAAGTCTTCTTAAAGAATCTGACAGTATTGATTAGTAAAGAAGTCTGTTAGGTATCAGGTTGACTTGTTTGCTTGAGTTGTAGTAGGCCACAGACAAATACTGACAAGTGAGTCAACCATAGAAAGATGCCTCCATACAACTATAACAGCTAAGCTAAACTAATATTAGCCACTAGCTAGAACAAAGCTCATGGCCTCAGCAAGTTAACCAACTTTTCTGTTATTTTACTGCTCTTGAACATGGAAATTGGCAATTCTAATGATGAAGTTGATTGGTATTAGGTTTGAAAAGACTGATCGGAGCACCCCTAGAGTTGAGGAGGAGGTTAGGCCCTGCTGTTACCTGCCACAGGCTTGCGCAGGACCCAGATCTCCTCACTGCTGCCCCCCTGTGGCCCGCCAGAGGGAGTCGGGGAGCCGTGAGGGCTGGAATCTGAACCGCGGGAACCTTCAACACAGAAAGCAGCGTTAACGCCCGCCGCCCTGCTCCAGCCTGCACTGCCCTCCGGTGGTCAGGAGGATGTCGGAAGTATGGTCAGTTAGTGAAGGATCCATTCATTCTTGTATTTGGCCAGAAACATGCCCCACGCAATCGCAAACACCCAGCAATGTACAAGTCAACACTCAAAGTCCCCTTATTTTGCTATGCCATTTATAAAGATCAGGGGCCCACAGCATACAAACAACATATGTCTGCAGATTATTCTAAAAGAGACAAGAGAACATGTCAACATTTGTTTGGGTATTGTTGATGCTCAAAGAATTGAATGTACACTGTCTGAATAAAAGGATTATTTTTTTTGCCCACAATGTAAATGAACCCATAAAGGTCCTATACCTTAAAGTCCATTTGTGCCCATCTTAAAGGGTTCATTACATTCACTTTTCCAGGAGAAAGTAGCAGATTTCATCATTTAACTTTTTAAACAATAAAATAAACCTAAATGTCTGGAGACGGGAGTCACTACAGCTTCAAATATACAGTTAGGATCCCTAACAAAAGACACTGAAGACAAACCCTTCAGCATTCGCTGGAAAGTGACAGTCCAGTAGCATTTCTCTGAATTTTCCTTGCACTATTCTGGGAGTGTGCTGTTGAGTTATTGCTAAAAAAAAACAACATTGCCCGCATACAATCCTACAGTGCAATAGATTGCACACAGAATACCCAGCATGCACTGAGAAAAGTACAATAGAATATGACTACAGTGATGGTTTATAAAATGTTTCACATTCTGCAATGTAGGGAATAGTGACTGGGGACACAGTCCAACTCATCCAACTCCCCCCACCCACAACCAGCAATGTCGGAGATGCAGCTTTGAGCTTTCATTACGAAATTTCAAGTGAGGCAGTAATGACACATGAAGCTGACTTTACGTATCTCAGAGTATTTGTGTTAGCTTATTTGCGTGGGGTGCATTTCTGGCTGTGATCCTAACTGCAGGCCTTCCATAAAGCTATCTGCTCTATCATACCTCTATCACACCTCTCAGTCTGCACACATGCAAATATACTACATTTTACACACAGATATATGTGAACATTTATATACATTAGTACATAAATATATCATTAAACATGTATATCTGAGTATATACATATATAAATGCCTTGAGGCACACATACACAGAGATAAGTACATATATAATATATACAGGAATATATATAATTATATATGTGAACAGGTTAAAAAACGAGAGGAATTGCAGTGCATCACAAGAGCAAAGTTTCATAGGGGTCATTAAGGTTAAAAATGCTCATATGCAGCATTGTATATAACATAAACATTATCCCATAGGTAACTGCACAGGGTGAGATATCTTACCTGAGATGTCAGCCTTTGTAACATTGCTTTGGCTAGTTCAATAGTGGTCATATTAGCAAAAGCTCCAAAAAAGCTTCACACAGACAGACGTCCTTCATGCGCTCATTTTCTCTTTTTTATCATCACATTGAGAGGCGTCCTGCGTGTCCAAGCCAAAGCCTTGTCCCCTAACAAGTGTCCATTCTCAGTTTGGGATTAATCAGAGGTCAGAGGAGGGTCAGATGGAGAGGAAAAATGCAGGAAACTGGACAGAGACACAGACGAAGGAAAAGGAGAGAGGAGGCCATGCTGTCCTTTTTGTTTCGTTTTGTTTTTAGGCGAGTATGACAGAACTTGCACATTAGTACAGAGACAGCGGGAAAGGAGCACGAAAAGTCAAAGGTCAGTCAGAAACAACATGGCAGCTCCAAACACACAAGCCCACACAACCTGCTGGTAATCTGACTGGCCAAGCCTAAAGTCAACGATGTGGAAGATAAATAGATCAAGTCCAAAAAAAATGAGTTCACAAAACTTAAAGGAATGCACAAACGTGAATGAATTTCAAAGAAGTTTAGCAAAAAAAAAAATTTTTACAGAATTTTCCAAATTTTATCCCAAATGTAGTCTATAAGCAATTAGAAAGCATCTAAGCAAGATGTACCTACTTTGAAGAAATGTAAAAGAATGTAAAATATAAATATATTCTGGTTTGTTTAACACTTGTTTGTTTACTAAATAATTACATATGTCTTTATTCATACTTTGGATTACTTTAATATTAATCTACAATGCAGAATGTTGTTAAATAATGAAAAACCACTGAATGTCCAGAAGGTGTGTCCAAACTTTTGACACACATTGAAAAAACTTCAAATACATAAACTGAATTTAACAATTTGGAAAAACATGTGGCATGTGCAAGTTATGGCACATTAAATATTATATTTTAATTTGTTAAATTCAGTAAATAAATCATAAATAAAACCTAAACTGTGCAGTTTATTTTCAGTTGTTCTCTATAGAGATTAACATACATTTAACTTATTTTTACTCAAAAGATCAACAAAACATCACCTGATCAGGGGGTGTCCAAATCTTTGAACTCAACTGTATTTCTTAGCTACATGAGCTCCAGTGTAAAACAAAGCAAACTTCAGACCCCAAACATTTCTAGGCTAAGTGAACTCTTTTTAGGGGAAATTGAGAAAACTGTGTAAGTTTGCTGTTTTCCCAAATAAGACTTTCCAGGTCAGTAATATTATGCTCAAAGTTTTACCATTCCTTAAAGTTTTGAGATGAAAATAATAAATAATAAAATGCAAATAATAATAATAATAATAATAATAATAATCAGCGGAGAGTTGGGGCGTGTACCTTGTTGGCTGAGTGGCTCGGCTGTGGTGCTTTGCGACCTGTTATAGCCAAAGGAAGTGAAAAGTGGCTGATGGGCATGTGGAGCGGGTGGTGGCAGGATATGAATCTCATGATACGATTCCCCGTTCAGCGGGATGGTTTGATACTGTTGGGTACAAACGACTGTACTCCATGAACCTAGATACAGGAACACGACCACCAGCAGCACCGGCACAGAAGAAAATAAAAACAAATACACGCAAGAGAGGGGAAAACAAAATTAACAGAAGGAGGAAAAAAAAAACAACAACAAAATTTTAAAACAGCAAAATCATAAAAGCAGACAAAGGAGGATTGATAAGTAGTGAGTTTCTCCTTATTAGCTAAGCCACAGACTGAATTAATTAGCCAAAACACTGTTAAACATACTGTATAGGTCAATACATACATATATACATATATGAACTGACACAGCTGAAATGGTAAAGTGTTTAGTGGTAAATAAAGATGAAAGAAATGAGTGGAAAAACACTTGTAGACGGTTATGTTTGTGTGAGTTATTTTTATAATCATTTAACTTATTTTCTATTGTTTATCGTAATATCTTAATATTCTACCTTCTTCAGTTCCTGTCTTAGCTGCTACCATCATTCAACATGTAACATAATGTAACAGTGAAACAACAAAAGCAATATCGCCCCCTACACTTCCTGTGGTGTATGACAATTTGTCAGAATGACTGTGTATATGTATATTACATATCATTATAAAGCACTTCCTAAAAAGTAACTGATGTGTTATTATCTTAGTTGCTACCATCATTCAAAGTTCAAAGTTATGTAACATAATGTGACAGTGAAACAATAGAAATTATATCGCCCCCTCCCAGTGGCGTCGTAGTGGGGAGAAAAGGGGGACTGAGTTACCAGGGCCCCAAGTGGGGTGAGGGCCCTTGAGGAGTCTGGAATTTTATTTTCCTTTAAATATTAAAGGAAATAATATTTGATAATAGGGGCGAGGGGCCCTGGGCACTGCTTGTCCATAGGGCCCAGAATTTGGTGCCACACCCCTGCCCCTTCCACTTCCTGTAGTGTATTACAGTCTGTCAGAATGACTGTGTTACATTGAGCATTACAGATCACTATAAAGCACTTCTTAAAAAGTAGCTGATGTGTTGATAGTAAAACAGTGAGTTACTGTCCACTAATCATAGCAGCCTTAGTTAAATGAATGTCTTGTGGAGACTCAGTATGTGATGTTTTCTACAGTTGTGCTGCACACACATCTTCTCTGGCTGAATGAATGAATGAATGAATGAAGTGAGCGCTTATGACCGCTGATGATGAAGACGCTGACGAACACTTGGTTAAGCATAAAATGCACGAAACACGCAGAAACAAATCAACAGACACAGAGCTGACACTAAAGCCACCACTCCTGATCTGAACAACACCACACAGCAGAAAAAGACTACAAGAAAAATAAAGGCATTTTCCCCTCTCTCCTTTCTTCTCTTCGTTTATTCTCTTCTTCTTTCTTCTCTTCTATTCAGCATTCTTCTTTTCTCTCCTCCCCTCCTCAGACATTCAGTGAGTCCAGACTGTTCCTTGTTTTAAACTGCAGTTCCACCTGCAGCCAGGTGCTGTGCTGTTTGTCTTACTGTGTTATTGTGATTCAGGCAAACTCTGCAAAAACAGAGGCTAATGCAGAAGTGTTTATCCTTCCAAACCCCTCATAAATGTCAAAGGAAAAAAACACACGGCTGCATCTGTCACAGGACCTCAGGCCATGAGGATGCAGTTTCCATAGCAAGGAAAGATGGGGAAATCCTCAGGGCCACTACAGGGCATTCACCTTTCTCGTGGCATTATAAAACAGTCAGTGCAGGTCTTCACGTGTGATTGTAATCTTTAATTACCCAGATGTTGATATTATCAGTGATAATTACATGTTTTCTTCTCAAGGACAACACCATTTATAGAAACGCATACATATTTACATATGTTTCCACCTACCGCAGATGTAGCTGATCATCCAAGACATGTTGGAAGTCCAAATTTTGCTTCTTTAGTTCACAACTGGAGCTGAGAGGCTAACACTGATAACAAACACTCACAATAATCACCTTACACAACTCAACAGTCACCTTGATAGCCCAGTGGCTCGCATTAAAATACTTAAAGAGAACTCTCATCTCAAACCGCATCCAGATATTAAAGGAGCAATAAGTTATTTTACTGTCAAAAAGTTGCAAATAATAAAACAAAGGTACTATGTTTTATTTTTGCCTTTTTACTTTATAGTGCAACTCACATGACAACAATAATCATACTGCTTCATACTGCATACGGCTTTACTGAGATAACTAGCTTATGTTCCATAGTGCAGGTCTCCTACACGGGGCAACCATGCTTAAAGTAGGTTTACTACAGTTCCTTGATACATCCAAGCCATTGGGGGTCAGTATAATTTCATAACCTGGAGAAGAATTATTGGGGGAAATGACTCATTGCTCCTTTAATTAAGATCTCAAAGATGAGTCTGTGTGGTTTAGGACATAGCATTTGTTTTCAATGTTAGCCTCTACACCTGCCTTCTATACTAAACATGTTTTAAGCGATTAATCTGAGGAAAGTGAAAAATATGTAAATATGATTTCTGATTCAAATATTCCTTTAAATGTAGTTAAAATATTGTTTTTCTTTTAAGTGAAACATGCAGATAGTCAGATTTCTTTAAGGAAAGACTCTACAGGCAGAAATGAAAGCTGAATTCATTCTGTCAATCATTTTCTCAGATTTCCAAATACACTGTATCTATAGCAGATCTTCTGTAATCATAAACATATCAAAACTCAACAGAAATGTTTATTTTAGAATGTTATGTAAGTCTGTGTCCTCTTGGGAAGTCACCCAGCTCTACAGATGTGCTCTCCCAGGGTCTTATGTCCCCCAGCTCTATATTGCACATAATGGGATCTTAAAAGAGATGTTAGAGTTAGAGTTATGTTTAGGGTTGTGGTTACAGTTAAATATGATCGGAACACAGCAGAATGTGTGTTAAGAGAAAATGCAACTGGGGAGCATAAGAACTCTAGAATAGAGATTTAAGGAAACATAGATACACACCTGATACGCACAATCACATATCACTGAAAAGCTTATTTCCTGTAGTGTATAAATTCAAAGTCCAAATATCTGTATTTAGTTAGTAATAATAACATTTCCACAAACCCTGCATGTGTCCTCAGACCCTATTGTTTTTATAAATGAGTGTTTTCAGCTGTAGAGTCTCACCTTAATACTGTTTCTCTATATGATCACATTGCACACCCTTAATGTATATATACAGTCTTGTGTAGTCAAACTCCATGTTTTATTGATTTTTTTGGGAAACATGTACACATTTTAATTCTCTTTATTTGCTGATTTAATATTTTGGGGATAAATCTTAGGGAAAAAAAGTTATGGCACATTATATAATGTGTTAAATTTAGAAAATGAATTGAAACTGTTCACTAAAATGTGCAGAAAAATATGTTAATTGGTGTCCTTTAAAGGTAGACTTACGTGTTACTATTTTCACTCAGAAAATCAATAAAATGTGTTGTGGACAGGGGTGCACAAACTTTTGCATAAAGTACAGATGAGAGCTGCTTTCTCTATCTCTATCTCTTTCTCTCGCACTTTCTCTCTTACCTGCAGTTCCTGGCCTTTTACAGATCACCTCCACTATGCTGGAGGGGAAGTAGCCCACTCTGTCATTTCCAGTACGGTTGTCATGAATACAGCCTTTCCACCTGCCGTCTGAGTGCTGCTCCAACACCTGCAGAGAAGAAAAGAGGTCATTTAAAGCAACAACACCTGAACATAACAGGTAGGCATGGTCAATATTGGCATGTTAATCATAATAACAAGATTGGGGCTCAGAGTGGCTCAGTGAACTATGATCAGAGGATTGTAAGTTCAAATCTTGGTTATGTTGCATCGCCATCAGCAGCTGGAGCCCTGAGAGGGACAATTTCATACTTTAGTCTCTGAATGGGTTGGTAAGGTGTATTTAGGCGGTTGCTTTGGTCCCTGAATTGGTTACTGAGGTGTATCTTTAATGGTTAAAATGGTATCTGAAGTGGATGCAGAAGAGAAACTGCTTAAGTATTCCTTAGAAGCCACCTACAATGCTATTGGACGCAGGCAGCAACATTTTAGCAACCACCTGAGAGGCCACATCAGCTGCCTAGCAGACAGTTCCTACAAAATCCTAGGTGGCTGCTATGGTGTGCCTACATGCTTGCTATAATTTCCAAAGGGGTTGTTAAGTTATTCCTATATCATTGTTATGATCTAAGTAATACAACACTGATCATAAGTTATCATCTATACATTAGCTATACATTAAAAATGCATTATAATCCTTTAGGAATATAGAATATTCTGGGCAAAGTAGCTAAAATGTGCTACTTACGACTATAAAAAATACATTACAACAACAGCCAAAACAGCTTTAACACTGCAAACCACCTTCTACTTTACTTTCCTGATTATTAGCTGATTAAAGCCATAACAAATCTGAGCCTGACTCTCCTGAGTTCAATTAATTAATATTCACGGATTAGGATAGTGAAAGTCACACAGGACACATGCTGATAAGCTTTACTGAACAGAAAGAGCTCCTTTAATTATGAGCAAATTACCAGCAGTGTCTGGAGGAAAATACAAACAACAGCGCCCTCTATAGACTAACTATCCAAGGACACCAAACAAAATACTGTGATTACCCCAGAGGGTGTCTGTACTTAATTATGTCCAAGATTATGTCCAAGATCATAAGAAAATCATGCCCAAGATGCACTAATATTTCATACAATATGAGTTTAAAGCACTTTAAAGCAATTTTAGTCCTGCCTTACATACATAATTAAGATTTTTCCGCACCATAATTCTATAGCTATCATGCTGTATGTGTCCCACAAATTCAGAAGAGTTTTAATTAATATTTAAAGCAATAGTTCTGCAAATAAATCATAATGTCCCTCCCTATTCTCCAAATTAGATCAGCCATGGCAAGTCTGGTGTCTGCGGTTTTCTTAGAAGTAATAGAAATTTATACCTCACCAATTAGCATGATGCTAATAGACAAAACTACATCACGTAGCTGAAACCAGTATCAGAATTCTGAAGCCTGGATTTTGTTAATATTTTCATGACTTAAGCATGCAGTCTGCAGTGTGCTAATTAGTGGGGTATAAACGTCTATTACACGCTAGCTGCATTAGCCTTGTAGCTCCAGCGTAAATCTAAAGGAGCAACATTGAATGGCCAAACATATGACTACAATAGTGATAAGGTTTAAATGATCCACATCCAGATAAGCAATATAATCCATTATAAACAATCCCCTCACTGTTTTTTTTTTTTTTCCTTCGAGGTCTTGGTCACTTTCTGTGATGGCCACTAGGGGGCACCACCCAAATTCCCAGAAAAAAAACACTTCAGAGTGCTGTGGGAATAAAACGAGACTGAAGTCTTACTGTAATAACATCTCCTGCTTTGATGTTGAGGCTGGTCAGGTCATAGTTGTTGCAGTAATCCTTCAGAGCCCTGACCTGCAGGGCTGCTGAGGCATCTACACACATAAACATACAAACAAATACATGCTAGTTACTTTCTCAAGGATACTGTTTATGTGCACTCAAACAAATAAGTAATATTTTTAGATATTTAAATACTTATTTATTAATATTATTTCTTAGAAATTACTCTGGAACTGCAAAGGAGGGGTTTCTAATAAAATTGCCAAGGAAGGGTTTCTAATAAAGTGGTCAGTAGGTAGAGCTACAAGAAAAGGGTTTCTAATAACATGACCAATGGATGGAGCTAAAACAGAGGAGTTTCTGATAAAGTGATCAGTAGGAGAAGTTGCAAGGAAGTGGTTTCTTATAAAGTGGTCAGGAGGTGGAGCTACAAGAAAGTGCTTTCTGATAATCTTAATCTTAAATTGGCCTGTTGGTGGAGCTACACGGAAGTGGTTTCTGATGAAGTGACTAGTGGGTGGGGCTACAAGGAATGGTTTTCTTATAAAGTGACCAGTGGGTGGAGCTTCAAAGGAGGGGTTTCTGATAAAGTTGTCAGTAGGTGGAGCTACAATGAAGCACTTTCTAATACATATTTAAGTATCTATATGTAATTTCCACTTAATAACATCCTCAGTCTCCACTCTGAAAGGTGCATTTAGTCAGTAAGAGACAGAGCTCTGGTTTTACCTCTCAGCATCTGTTTGATCTCTTTGCTGGCCTGTGTGGCTGTGAACTGGTAGACGATGTCCAGCGCTGTCTGACTGTACGTGTTCCTCACTGTCGCATTAATGCCACTCTGCACAAAGCCAAAAGGTCAAAGGTGAAAAAGACATGGCATTTCCAATATAGTTGCATAACAGATCTTTTAAAGGGGCTATATACCACAGGGACCACTTGTAGGGTTGTGTATTAAAAACAGTCATAATTCATTTGTACATGATCATTTTCTAAATTATCTTTATCAATGAAGGCCAATTTCTTGCCAAATAACCTGTGCTGGACAGATGATACAGCTCTCTAGGCTTTTATATTTCTGCACCAGCGACAAAATAAAGCACTTTTGGGTACAGCTGGTACCTGTCTACATTCATAACTGGTCACACTCTTTACATACAATTAGTTATTAGTTTCTATAACTTTCAGCATAACTTTAGCTGAAAGAGTCAAATCTGTATGAGTCACTTTCTAGTGTGCTGTATTTTAACCTTAATAAAGCTCTCCCAGGAAAGGATCTCTAGAAATCAGTTATTTCCAATCTGAGGTGACACCCGCCTGGAAAATTGCAAAGAAATTTAGCCTGTCATTTTCTCAGGGGAGGAGGGAGAAATACACTGACATTGCTGATCCAGACATTACAGGGGAGTTTCTATAACAGAGGAAATGATCTCACAACTCATATACATCCACACAGAATATTTTGAAAAAGTTCATTTAAGTTAATAGTTTAATTACATTTAATTTATGGGGCGGCCGTGGCTGGTGGTTTAGGATCCGGTCTTGTGATCAGAAGGTCACTGGTTCGACCCCTGGTTAGGACATGACTGAAGTGCCCTTGAGCAAGGTACCTAATCTCCAACTGCTGCCTGGGCACCATGGATAGGGCTGCCCACACTTGATCTCACAGCCTAGTGTGTTCACTAGTGTGAATTTCACTGTACAAATGGGTTAAATGCAGGTCAAATTCCATTGTGTGCAAATCACATTGGCAAAAAGTTTAATCTAAAAAAAGGTAAACTCTCCTATATTTTATATTCATTACACATAATTGTTTTAATTGTGATTTAAGTCCTGTTTTCAGATTAAAGTCCATTTCATTTGGAAATGAAGGCCCTAGAGTCTGGAGGGACAGTAATCAAAGTTTCTGAAGTTTGTGGTTGTTTGGGCTGTCATGTCATCTGCTGGTGTTGGTATACTGTGTCTTATGTCCAAAGTCAATACAGTCATCTACCTGGAGACTTTTGAGCACTTCATGCTTCTGTCTACTGACAAGCTTTAGGTAGATGCTGACTTTCTTTTCCAGTAGGATGTAGCACCTGCCTACAATGCTAAAACTACTACCAAATGGTTTGTTGACCATATTACTGTGCTTGATTGGCGAGCCAACTCATGAGCTATAAGCCATAGAGATCAACATTAAAACAAAACCTCTACCAATAATACATATAAACTATATCACACTTTATCTTTTTCACCTAAATTATGAACTTTAAAAAAATATATATTGTAGGTTTTTGATGTACGATTGTACATTTAATCATGCCTGAATAGATTTACAGTGATGCAGTGAAGCTGCTGATGAACACTGGCTGAAACGCAGGCTTTGAAACCTTCTCTGAGAGATCTAATTTCTTTGCTTTCATTTTATCCTCTGCAGGCTCTGACTGCTCTCTCTCACTCTCCTCCTTCCAGCCTGATCTGATCACACTGAGTGGGTGTGACAGATGAAGGCAGTATGGTTGTCTCCAAGTGAAATATTATGGGCTGTTCTGGCCTGTCTAAGCAGTTCAAAGAGCCCATATCACAGAAAAGCATTTGTTGCTTTGCTTTAGATGTAGTATGTAAGCACTGTCAGTTTCAAAACATATTAGAGCTTAATTCCTCAGTCCATACAATCCATATTAGGACCCTAAACTGCAACAACAGCCCATTTCAAACTCCCTATTTCTGTGATGTAACAGAAATCAATGTATTTAAATATTCCAGTGTATTTAAATATTGGCCTATAGGAGTTTACCTCCTACCCTTTCACACTGAAGTGTTTCAGCCTAGACGAGGCACAATAGCCAATCAGAACAGAGATAATTTACATATATCAGCCTTAAAGGCACAGACTGAACCACCAAGGTGCCCACCAAGGTGCTGCAGAACTCTACACCTGCACCATAGAGAGACGCCTCTCAGGGAACATCATGGCCTGGTTTGGGAACAGCACCCAGTATGTTCAGCTGAACGTATCCATCATCCAAGCAAACCTCCCTGACTTACAGACCATCTACAGCAAGCGATGCTGGACCAAGGTCAAAAAGATACTGAAAGACAATAGCCATCCCAACAATGGGCTCTTCTCTCTGTTGCTGTCAGGGAAACGTTTTCGCTCCCTGAATGCACAGAGAGGATGAGAAAAAGCTTCTTCCCGCAGGCCATCCGAACTCTGCACTCTGGACAATAGCACAAGCACATGCAACCGCAGACTAAATGAACACAATACATGCATACACACACACACACTTTGCACTGAACTCTGGACAATAGCGAAACACACGCACACCCACACACACACACTTCTACTCTACTACACACACTTCACTCTACCACCCATGTTTACAATTTAACCACCCATGTACATGTGTATAATTGTATATTTGTATTTGCACATTATGTGTATGTTTTTGCACACAAATCTCTTCTTCTTTACCTCTAACATATTATTGTGCATTATAGTTCTTATTGTCTTTTTATCTTCTATGAAATACTCCCCCCCAACCCTCCTTCTTCTCCAATGTGAAAGAGCAGTCACAAAAGCATTTTACTGCCAGTTGTGCTGTGCATGATGGTGCATGTCACAAATATATTTTGATTTGATTCTAACAACGGCAGCCTGTTTAAAGGAAAAGAGATTTGAATGAGTGAATTATGACTGTTTTAGTAGATAAACTTCAAACATCATAAAAAATAACTAAAAAAACAAAAGTTATTCCAAAAACAAAAATCTACTTTTTCAGGGTTTTAGATCAGTCTTATATCCTCTATATCCATGTCTATTCTTCTACATGCAGATTTACTCACGTCCAGCAGGAGGCGCACCACATCTGTTTTGCCACACAGTGCTGCCTCATGGAGGGCAGTGCCAGCTTTTGTCTGCCTGTTGATGTCAATGCCCGCCTGGATCAGAAGCCTAATGAGAAAAAAAGAGAAAGATTATAAAAATAACCTCAATAAGCCATCTAAACACTAAAATAAGGAGATAATTTTCCATAAACAGTCTCAGTAAACACTGTTAATCATTAGAATAGGAGACATTAGTCCATAAACAATCTCAATATTCATTCTTTATGAACTGAGGAAAACATCTGGAAACTTTGTTCTACACACTAGCTCAGGGGAACCAGAGAATAGAGTTCGACTGATCGTTTAATCTCAGGTTCAGGAGGAACAATGTGGGGTCCGTCCTAGTCGTGGAACACTGGACCAGCTTTTTTCCCTTGCTAAGATTCTAGATGGTGATGGGAGTTTGCTCAACCAATCCGCATGTGTTTTGTGGATTTGGAGAAGACATTCAATCGTGTCCCTCGGGATATCCTGTGGTTGGTGCTCTGTGAGTATGGGGTACTGGGCTCTTTGCTAAGGGCTATCCTGTCCCTACACAAGTGAAACAGGAGCTTGGTGTGCATTGCCGGCAGTAAGTCAGACTGGTTTCCATTTGAGCTTGGACTCCACCAGGGATGCCCTTTGTCACCGATTCTGTTCATAATTTTTATGGACAGAATTTCTCGGCATAGCTAAGAAGTGGAAGGTGTCCAGTTTGGTGACCTCAAGGTTCCATATCTGCATTTTGCAGATGATGTGGTCCTGCTGGCTTCATTGGACCAGGACTTCCAGCTCTCACTGGACCAGTTTGCAGCTGAGTGTGTAGCGGCTGGGATGAGAATCAGTACCTCCAAATCTGAGACCATGGTACTCAGCCAGGAAAAGGTGGAGTGCTCTCTCCAGGTTGGGAGGATGTGCTTGCCTGAAGTGGAGGAGTTTAAGTATCTTGGGGTCTTGTTCATGAGTGAGGGTAAGAGAGAGTGGCAGAGCGACGGGCGGATCGGTTCAGCATCCACAGTGATGCAGGCTCTGTACCGGTCTGTCTTGGTGAAGAGAGAGCTGAGCCAGAAGGCAAAGCTCTCTGTTTACCGGTCGGTTTACATTCCAACCCTCACCTGGTGATGAGCTTTGTGTAGTGACTGAAAGAATGAGATCGCCGATACAAGCGGCTGAAATGAGCTTTCTTTGTAAGGTGTCTGGGCTCTCCCTTAGAGACAGGGTGAAGAGTTCGGACATCCGGGAAAGACTTAGAGTAGAGCTGCTGCTTCTCCATGTTGAGAGGAGCCAGTAGAGGTGGTTTGGGCACCTGGTTAGGATGGTTCCTGGACACCTCCCGAGTGTTTTCCTCCGGGCATGTCCAGTTGGGAGGAGACCCTGGGGAAGACCGAGGACATGCTAGAGAGATTATATCTCTCAGCTGGCCTGGGAATCCTCCCATGAATTAGAAGTGGTGGCTGGGGAGAGGGACATCTGGTCCAATTTGCTTGGGTTGTGTCCCCCGGGACACGGACACGAAAAAATTAATGAGTGAATAGATAGTTATGCATAACTATGTGGACAGACTGTGTGATAGAAACAGAGCTTAACTCATTCTCATGTCATTCTGGTTGTATGATGTGTGATGTGGTGCTTAACTCTCGTGGTATTTAGCATATAACATATATTTCACTAAGACCACCAGGAAACTGTTAACTTGTGGACAATAAAAATAGCCAGTTTAAGAATAGAGATCAGGGATGCTGAGGAGATGCTGGCATGAAAGGGTTAAAGGTTCCATCAGAATCTGTTCTGTATATGCTCTCTGTATCCTCTGAGAAAACTCTCGATTAGAGCTCCACACAGCACAGGTGGAACATGTTATTGATTCAGACATAAACTGCAGCATCAGCCTATAGGAGTAGTCCTGACTAACATATTGACTAGTCAATAAAATTGTCCTACATCAGCATTAGGATAAATGTTCAAATATTAAACAACTCAAAATATAAAAATGAGATGCACTTATATCTGTTCCTCTGAGAGGGGCAGGCATTATGATCTGGACGCACCCACTCACACACTCACATGATGGGACCTTTATTCTGAAGGGTACAAATTGTAGGGTTTGTGATTTTGGGGGTTGAGTTTGTTACTGAGAAAGTTCTACTGGAGAACTTTCATTTATCAAAGTGTTCTCTTGGAGAGCTTTATTTTTTCTGAGCATTTCATTAAAGAACATCTTCTGTTTGTGTTGTTTGCTGGTTGTAGGTGAACGTTATGCCCATGTCCATAAGTCTTTATTAGGTCAGTGCGCTCTGTTCACTTACACTCTGTTCTCTCTCTCTGTTTGGTTGATAATAAACAGATTGGTCTCTGCTAATTGGAGCTGTAGCTGAACTTTAATGACCTCACTGCTCCAGTAAAGTGACCCTGATCAGGGTCATCCCTCAGGTTCATATTTCCTCTATAAATCAATCCATCTGAGTGGGCCTCAGTGTCACTGCCTCTGGTGCTATTGGATTAATGACATAATTACCAGCCCTTTATTCTGCCTCTGTAACCTGTGGATTCACATGGCCCATTTTAACTCTAATTAGAGCTAAGCACTGCCTGGGCAGGGTGAGCTACTGCATAAAGAGAAAGAGAGAAAGTTTCCATTTCTTTTGTTTTAGTTCCTAAAGGTAATACATATGGGTTATATAACTACATATACATATTTCCATATATAATAAATATTGGACATTATCATTACAAATATGGGCCACACAGATATGGGACATATTACTGTTACATATACATACACTACATGACCAAATGTTTGTGGAAACACCTTCTAATGAATGCATTCAGTTACTAAGCTGACACAGATGTGCAAATGGACACACACAGCTTGTCTAGTCCCTGTAGAGAAGTACTGCCAATAGCATAGGACTCTCTGATCAGAGGATCGCAAGTTTGAATCCTGATCATGCTGCATGCCATCAACAGTCGGGGCCAGAGAGAGCAAAACTGGCGCTCTCTCCCCAGCACTACTACCATGCAATGTTTGTTGGCTCAGGTGTTTGCCAACTGATCCATCAGAGATGGGGACCTGTGATTTCCTCCGAGAGTGTTGGCTGCCCACTGACAATATATCAGCAACAGTTTGAAAAGAGGTGGTGGCTGACTTCATATGCATCGGAGGAAGCCTGTGCTAGTTTTCACCCTTGTAGAGTCAAGGACATTACAAATGATTGGAAGAGTCATAGTGGATGTGTGGGTTGATTGCTTACATTGGGGGGGAAATTGGGTCCAAAAAATAAAATAAAATAAAATACTCTAATACTCTACTCTCTACAACAGATAAACATGAACCTATTGGCATTGAGCTATGGAGCAGTGGTACTGTCTTCTCTGAAATGATGGTGCTCCATTCAATACTTTTGGGATGAGTTGGGAATGAAGTGGGGTGTTCATCCAACATCCTGACCTCACTGAACATTGCTGAATGCAATCAAATCCTCACAGCAATGCTCCAAAATGAGGTAGAAAGCCTTCCCTAGACAATAGAGACAGTTACTCCAACAAAATCAGAATAAACTGTTTATTTATTTTGATTTGGGAAGAAACAGTGAATGAGCAAGTGTCCCAATACTTTTGTATATACAATAAATATATCACATGGAATTGGAGAGAATTGACTCGTCTGTGCAGCCTACCATCGCAAAGCGATGACGGCGTGTGACATGACATGACATGACATATATTACTATTACATACACATATGTACCTATATAATACATATGGGACATTAGGCATAAATTCTTCTGGAGTTAGCTTTAGCTATAAGGCTAATGTTGCTAACAAACATTGGAAGCTTAAATCTCACCACTTAGCATTAGCATGCTTAAATCATCACATGCTTGTGTCAAACAGTGTTGAGTTGTTTAGTAAGCTCAAATAAACTTGATTATGTGGTTTCTGACACTGTATGATGAACATGGACTAAAGTGTATTAGCATTAGCATAGCTAAACATGTTTATATTCATTATTAAGTAAGCTAGATTATGTTATTAGCAAACTTCAGGCACGTGAAACTGATCCTGCAGTTTTTATCGGCTCACATGCACTAGCTGCACACTGTACTGCGTTTTCTGTATTGATCTTTATTCCTATTGATCTCTATTGGCTGCTGACCTCAAACGCTGGCCTGCTTCCAGTCCTCGAGAAGGAAATATCAAAACATCAAAGCAGCGGAGATTATCTACAGCAGGGTGGACAATGAAATATTCTGCAATGCGAGTATTAATAACAACAATAGCACATCACAAAGAAGCCAAGTACAAGTAAGAATTATGGGAGTAGTCTAGACAAAAATACCTTTTCCCTCCCTTACCCAGTACATGTACGCAATATTTACTTGGCTGCCTAAAATTACTTCTTTAATTTCACACTGTAGCTACAAGGCTAATGTAATTAACAAGAATATTGCTTTCCACTAGATATCACTCAGTACCAAGTACTGAACAACTTCACATTTTTCCTTTGTACTGTAATGTGTCTTAGTTTAGTTAGTCAAGCAGCATTTTGTACTTTTTGTATTTATTAGAGCTTGTAGTTTTTATATGTTTATTGTTTTTTTTTTTCGTTGCACTTGTGTTTTGTGTTGCACCTGGTCCTACACAGTAAATATGCCAGTGTTAAATCAACACTATTAGAGTTAAATTGACACTGAGGGTGTCCAAATGTAATACTCTCAGTGTTCATTTAACTCTAATAGTGTTGATTTAACACTGGCAGATTTACTGTGTAGAGGAATGTTGTTTCGTTTCAATATGTACTGTACTGTACACAGCTGAAATGACAATAAAGCCTCTTAAACTTGAACTAGAAGCAAAGAATGGCTATAGCTACACATGGACCCATGTCCATACTTTAGTCCATGTTTAAAAATAACAGTGTATCATACAGTGTCATAAACTGCATAATCAAGTCTATTTGAGATTACTTAAAAGAAGTGCTCTCATAAATATACAATCAGTCAAGACATGTCTGGGTTACAAATTTGCTTCTTTAGTTTCAAACTGCAGCTTAGGGTGGTCCAGGGTATGCATGATTTTTTACTTCCATCTTTCCATATGATGCTACTACTGTGGAAAAGTAAACGTGTCATTTTTTTAAAATAAAGTTGATATTTGAGGTCAATGCTCAATCAAATGAAATCAAATTGATTGTAAATGCAACTTTTACTAACAGAAGGTCCATTACTGTAAACAATGCTGCTTAGTTTTTTTTTTTGTTTGTTTGTTTGTTTGTTTTTTGTTTAGTTGTTAACATTTACTTACTTTTACTGCTGTTACGCTTTTTTATTAAATATTCATTGCATCACATTTTGAATTGCAGGACAAGTGTTTGTGATGCTTTTGATGACTCACATACTTAGTCATAGTGAGCACTGCAGCTCTACTCAACAAATTAGCTGGTAATAAAATGGTTTGTTGTTGGTTTCTGTACTTTTTGTTATGATGTCTGTATAAACTAATAATAATCACATATGTGAAATGTTGCTTGCATTGAGCCTAAATATCCTAAATATTAAGTCATTTGGATTTTTTTCACCACACTGTTAATTCCAGTGGTAGAATAAAATAAGAGGTTGGGAGATAGATTTTTTGGAAGTAAAAAATTTTGGACCACCATAATAGAGCTGTGTGATGTCAGTGTTGTTTAACAAATGCTGGGACTCAATAGTCACCAAAATAGAGTGATCATTTCTTTAAAGACTAACCTCACAAAAAGTCTTAAAGGACTTCCTATCTCAGCCCTAGATTTTTAATTGCTAGGTGTGCACTTAGCTTACTATTTCCCCTTTATTTTTCACCTTGTCACAACACAAATATGACACGCGTCTAATACACACACACTCACTCACAAAGGACTACAATCGTGTTTTAAATAACGTGTCTAAGTCCTAGCCACATATCGTCACACAAACACACATGGTTAAATCATTGGGGGGGCGGCGAACTGCATTGAACCAGCATTTGGGGGGGCCCAGCTTGCAAAAAGTTGAGAATTCCTGTTCTAGAGGAAAAGTCAGTATCTACTAGATGCCACACACTGTCATCACTTCACAGAACCGATAGGCTGCACAGACGTGTTGCTTCTCTCCAATGACCTCTTCATCTCACTCATTAGCTTATATTAAGGGCTCAAAAGTAAATTAAAGTCTTCAACCACAAAGTATCAGCACCATAAAACTGTTAATTACAGCAACCATACAGGATGTTTCTGGTCTGTCTGTGAATAGCTGTACTGAATGCATATGGAGGACATAGAGTTCTCTCATTGTTTACTTTGCGGGTTTTAGTTGTAAGAGTGTATCAAACTCTTTAGCTCTGTGACTTATATTCCACCCTGCAGAGAATAAAATGTACAACACAGGAACAGTTAGTCCAGCAAGGTTAAGGTCCCCTTCAAGACCTAAAATGGTCCTTAAGGTCAAATTGTGTATCTTTAAGGTTCACTACATCTTCATTTCAAGAAGAAAGGAGCAGATTTGTTTCATAGCTGAACTGTTTAAACAGTAAAATAAATGTCTGGAGTCAGGACAGGCTGAGTGGAGTCAATACAACTACAAATACATTCATTACAACATAATCTGATACAATTGTGTTCTCTAACTAAATGTACTTTTTGCTGAGATTGTAAGGCTTATTATCCAGTAACTACACACAAAACAGTGTAAATTGACTGAGTTTAGGAGTTAGAAGTGAGGAGCACGGAATGGCAATCTGGAACCACTAGTAGATCCAATGAGATGATATTTCTCTAAGAAACTGTTGATTTTGATTTTTCTACCATTGTTCTCTATTCTGAGATGTTTGAATGTAAGTGTGTGTGTGTGTGTGTGTGTGTGTTTGCTCTCATCCTATTGTTTTCTATTTTGAGCTGTGTGTATGTGAGTGAGATGACTGTGTGCGTGTGTGTGTGTGTGTGTGTGTGTGTGTGTTGGGGGATTTTTTGTCACGAAGCTGCTAAAAAAGGACCAGATTCACAGCAGGTCACATGACTAGGGCGCTAATTAAAGCAGTGCTAATCAAACACCCACACATACACACCCTCATTCACACACAGTATAAAACTCTACACCTCTATCCGATGAGCCAACTCATTTAACGTGCTGCATTCAGGGCAGCATACGTGTGCTCCCGAAACAAAGACTGTCCCATTCTGAAGACAGCATGAGTCGGCTGTCTTTTAAGGTACCTTGACCAAAATTTACGACAGCATCACATATATCCTTCTCATCTGAGAGTTCCATCTTTTCAATTGGAATACTAAAGGCAGCAGCCATAACACCTACACAACATACAGTAACAGGCATAACATGCAAATCCATGGAAGCTTAGCAGGTTTGGGTCTGATTAGTAATTGGGTAGGAGATCTCCAAGAAAAAGCTTGTGTGGCTGCTGGTAGTGGTGTTAGTAGACAATAGGAGACACTATTCCTGTGTTCTGTATGGATCTCAATGCTACAGTGATGGGAATACTGGACTGTATAAATGGCGCTTTCAGATCCCAATTCTCCAACATCCCTGGACATTTCCTCTAAAAGAGTAGAGCTCTTACTCTGATGACCTGGATTCAAAAACTGGAAGATCTCCTCACCCCTTTGCCTAATAGCATCTGTGTAGTGAGAGTTCTGATGTAGATTATCTACCCTGGCATGGATGTGTATTGGTGCTGTTTGAGGTGATTTGTTATTGTCTCTCCCAAATGTCAAAGCACTCTGACTGTGCTCTGCACTTGAAACGCACTACAGAAATACTATTTAAAAAAGAACTCACAGCAGAAGAAGCAGCTGTGAGCTCCAAGTACAAGCTGAGCTAAGCTAAGATGCTAGGGGAGTGTGAGTAAACAGATCTCACATGAAATGACCCAACAGAGATATCCAACGACTTAGTCATTGTCTCAAAGTTTACTGTTCATGCCTCAGTCCATACACACCATATATGGACACTAAACTGCAAAAACAGCCTGTTTAGAATTCACTGTTTTTGTGATGTCACAAAAACCAGCACATATTCAATCTACAACAGTTTAGCTCCACCCACTCACATGGATGTGGCTGAGTCCAGACCAAAGCAGCCAGAGGTAATTTACATGTATTTACAGTCTTAAATGTACAGTGACAGATGCACCCTAAGGCAAGTTTAGACTAAAGCTTTAAAGTGACTATCAGTATCTGACTGTGTGTGTTTGTGAACACCTGAACTCCAGATTTTCCAGAGATATGCACTGGTGTCCACTCTAAAAGAGGTGCAAAGCCTGTTGGGATATTGTACCGGTACACACACAAAAATAAGCTAAAATTAACAACACAGTTTACTTCATGCTTCCTCTACTTGCTTTGAATATCATGCATCAGTATGATGTAGCATGCTAAACTCCAAAAACATTTAGAATTCTTTTTTTTTTTTTTAATTTTTGCCAATTTTCTCCCTTTCCCAATGTGGTAGTCACCAATTAACCCAACCCATTAGTGACTCCCCATCACTTTGCACTGTCCCTGACTCTAGGAGGGCGAAGACATGAACACGCCTCCTCCATTGCATGCGATACAGTCACTGCCTCTTTTCAAACTACCGCTTGATACAGTGTCACTGGGGAACCAACGCACGGAGGAGGAAAGTGCAGGGTCTCTAGTTTCGAATGGACCAATCAGTAGACGTCTGAGCCAGCAGACATTGCAATGTGTGAGTGACAGGGAGAGAGAGAGCGCCATCTACCCACCCAGAGAGAGCACTACCAATTTTGCTCTCTGTGGGCCCGGCTGTTGTTTGGCAAACAGCATGACCGGGATTCAAACTTGCGATCCTCTGGTCATAGTGTCAGCACTTTAGTCCACTAAGCCACTCGGGTCCCCACATTTAGAATTCTTAATGGTTGTGATCACAACCACATATATGTTTACATATGACAGCCCATGTTTACAGGTTTAGCCTTGGCCACTCACTGAAGACGAAAGGATAAACGCTTCTTCGAGTTGCAATACCAATATATACAGCAGAGGGCAGTAGAGCACGTGACGATTTTGCAGCAGTCACTTTTACAATTTGTCATATTCTCGTGTCATTGTTTTGGCACACATCACCCCCTAGTGAATACAGATTATAATTCTCCAGATAAACAGAAGATATGCAGATGAGTATGTGATAAGTGCTGCTTCAGTAACTGCTTTGGACACATTGTACATACAGTAGATACCAGCAAGTGAACCGCAACCCTAACAGCACCCCTAGAGGCCTGGAGAGAAGCTTCACTCTACTACAACTACATGACTATTTATAGACAAGCACTCAAGCCTTGCGGTCAATTATATTATCTCTCTCTCTCTCTCTCTCTCTCTCTCTCTCTCTTACCTGATGATGTCTATATGTCCATTTTTTGCAGCAAGGTGTAGTGGACTTGTCCCATTGGGGTCAGTGGAGTCTCCGGGTTTCGGCTCCAGAAGAGCCGCACACATATTACTGCTAAGGAGCAGTTGGACGACCTACACACACACACACACACACACACACACACACACACACACACACACACACACAGAGTTAGTGAATGAAAAATAGTGCTGGTGTGGACAGTATGAAATTTATTTAAATGTTCTATAATAATTTGCATTTCATATATAGTGCACAATGTGAAGTGAGGATCAATAAAGATCTCAGAGAAGCAACTGTTGCTGCCCATCAGCAACAGTTATAAGGGTTATAAGGCCATTTCCAAAAAACATGAGATTATTCACAAGTGATAGATGTTTCCACTCTTCCCAGGAGTGAGCATCCCAGCAAATTCACCCCAAGATCAGACTGACCAATACTCAGAGAAATTGCAAAAACCCAAGAGCCAAATGTCAAACTCTAAAGGCCTCAGTCCAGAGACTGATAAAGTCACACAGAAAACATCTTACTCAAAATTATTGCTGCTAAAGGTGTTTCTACACACTATTCATTCTTGATGTGTACTTAGTCCTGATATGTAAAACCATAGAATTCACTGAGGGTGTGTACTTTGTTTTTCACACAACTGTATAAATCTTATGACCGTTATCCTGCTCCATCCTGAAGGCAGCTACCTAACACGTCACATGCCTTCAAAGGTTCTTCTCCCTCTTCTTGGGCAACATTTTAATGGAAGAGGAGCCTTGACTGGTATTGCCTTTTGTACTGTGCCCTCTTCACAGCCCTCAAACGTCTTCATTTCTCATAAGATCTGTTCACTAAAGTGTTTCCTCAGGTTAGCACCTCAAATTGTATGTGGATTTTACCTCAGAGCCAGCACAGATCTCACTGCAGCTATTATTCTTGTTGTAACACTGCTGTGGATAATCAATCGTGTGAAGAGAAGCGCAAGACTTTAAGAATGTATCAGCCTTCTCATTCCAGTGTTTTCTCAGTGAAACGATGGAGCTCTCAGCTTTTGAACAGGATTATGCTGTGCAGGTGTTATGGCTGCTGGTCACAGTTTTCTCACTGAAACAATGGAGCTATTGGCCATTCAGCAGTATTAAGATATTTCCTTCACTGAGGATGATACATGCAATATTTTGGTCTAAATAATGTACCTTAGAAGACTGCTGACTTATACTACCTCCAGAATGGGACAGTCGTTGTCTTGAGAGCATGTATACACTGGCAAAAATGTTGTCTACTTAGGCAACTGCCTTCTGACTGAAGTGCACCAATAGTTCAGCATTCAGCATTCTAATCTGAGTTTTGAGTCAGTGGGTTTTCTGTTGTTTTCCAAGTTGAAGGAAATATGTTGAAATTACAGATGGTGCTAACTAACCACACAGTACACATGCAGTAAATTAAGGTTAAACCACTCTGGAGTAATCCTCTAAAGGACAGACTTATGCAGTGGAGAGGCCTAGTGCTCTCTTTAACAGCCATAACTCACTCCAACACGGCCGAACTCGCAGGCCAGGTCCAGAGGAGTTTTTCCAGCATTATCCACAATGCAGGGGTTCGACTGGTGCTGCAGCAGCATCTCCGACTGAAAACACACACAACATGCACACACAAAAAGGTACTTAAATTACACAGGTCTATACACCATAATAAAAATATACACTATAATATATACAGTACATATATACATACATACACACACCACTAGCTCATCTTCTGCACCACTGTCCAAACTGAAAAACTGTTTCAGTGTAAAAGCTTTTCACATTTAAATGAAAACTGCCTACAGCAGTTTAGCCCGACCCATTCAGGCTATAGCAGTTTAGCCACACCCTCTCAGCCTACAGCTTTCAGATCTGCCCATTCAACCTACAGCTTTCAGATCTGCCCATTCAACCTACAGCTTTCAGATCTGCCCATTCAACCTACAGCTTTCAGATCTGCCAATTCAACCTACAGCTTTCAGCCCTGCCCATTCCACCTACAAATGTTTAGCCACACCCATTTAGCCTACAGCTTTCAGCCCTGCCCATTCAACCTACAAAAGTTTAGCCACACCCACTCAGTCTACAGCTTTCAGCCCTGCTCATTCAAGATACAGCAGTTTAGCCACACCCACTCATCCTACAACTTTCAGCTCTGCCCATTCCACCTACAAAAGTTTAGCCACACCCATTCAGCCTACAGCAGTTTAGCCTTGCCCATTTAGTAGACATCAGTGGGGAAAGAAAATGCAGTTAAAATGTAGGATATGGCTCTTTAAAACAACAGATGTCTGATTTGATAAGCCTGAGTGCTGGTGATTAGTGGAGGTCAGTGTTAGGAGTTTGGAGATTCCAGCTCATGACGCAGTAAAATGAGCTTCAAATTCAAATCACTTGAAACTATGATTTTCTCTCTGAGCATCTATGGTGCAATTCCCAATCTGTATAACCCTTTAATTAAACACACACACACACACACACACACACACACACACAAACACACACACACACACACACACACACACAGCCAAGCCACAGAAGGAACATCAGCAGTATTTTCCTCTGCTGTAAGCGCTCTTGTGTTATTGTAGACAGAAGATTTAGACTCAGGAATGATGATGATGATGAAGCTTGGATTTGGAACACTGCCCTCTTTACATTACTGATCTATACGTTAAGCCTATTGTGACTACATTTTTGCACTCCAGTGACACCGACCACAGGGTCAAAGGTAGTTACAGTATGTCACATGTATCAAGTCCAACATATCTCGTTCAGAACTGTTATACTGACAGATCTCCCTGTACAATCTACCTAAATAAAGCATTCTAACAGTTTGGATATCAACTATTTTAAACTTGCTCCACCTCAGACCTTGTCAACATTTTCCCAAAGTAATTTTTAAAATTGATTTTAATATGTTTCAGTTAATATATTTCAGTTAAAATTGAAATTATGCAGAATTATGCAGGCATTTACTATAGACATATTTTGTTTACTAAACAAGAACATCCCAAAGAAATATAGAACAATCAGCCATGGCCTTGTGGTAGGGATCTGGTCTTGTGACTGGAAGGAAACCAGGTGGATAATGGTTAACAGAGGAGAATGGTGTGGAGCACCAGTTTCAGTTAGAGACAACACTTAGTACAAAAAGCCCATAAATTGCTCAGTGTGGGGCTGTAATTCTGTATGTAAACGTACTGACACTTTGGGTGTTTTTTATTTTCTGCTGAATAAAGTAAAGTAACATAAAGATGTCTGTAGATTCAGCACCTTAGAAGAGAAACAGCTGCAGACTCAAGTTCAGTGGTGAAGTTAATGAACAGTTTAGGAACTAGGAGGCTGGGTAAAGGCTCTCAACCAATCCAACACAACTTTGAGTTTGAGGAAAACAAATAAGCAACATAATCTACTATAATTATTCAGATAAAGATATGTTTTCTTGATTGTGTACCTTTATCATGAAGTTTTAGTGACCTGTAAGCATGCCACCTGAAGGGAGGGTTTATTATTGTTTGAAGTGAATTGGTCATATATTCGCCACTTTCACAATTCCCAGAATGCACCGCGCATCCGGTTCACCATTTTCTCTTGTTTTTCTCTTGTTTATGTCTGTGCCAGCAACGCTAGTAGTGTAGCTTAGTATTGATAGCATGCAACGTGTTGACACTAAAAACCCACTGCATAAATTGAAAATACAAGTTGACACAACAAGATACGATGTTTAATATCCAAAGAAATATTATCTGCATATAGTTACAAAAGCTAGTAGATATCACGTAAGTATTTACTTACCAAATTAAGTTGTAAACAGTTTATGTAGCGTAGCTGGCACAGACATAAACAAGAGAAAATGGTGAACCAGATGTTGCTGGTTGCGCGGTGCATTCTGGGAATTGTGAAAGTGGGGAATTGGTTTTCGTAATTAAGATTAAGATTAAGATTAAGATCAACCAATGTAGCCATTTAACTCCGCATTTAACCCGTTCGTGCAGTGAAACACACACACACACTAGTGAACACACTAGGCTGTGAGAATTTGTGCCCGAAGCGGAGGGCAGCCCTTATCCACTGGCACCCGGGGAAAAAGTTATTGTCAGAAGTGGGATGAATAATGAAACATATGCACAAGTTTGTGCAGTCCTCAATGTTTTCTTGTTTTTCAAAGTGAAAGTTTTCCACTCAGATGTAGTCAGATTTTAGACTCATGTCTAGTCCAAGACATTCTTAGGCCAAATTCTTCTTATTTAGTTAATACATGTGACTACAAGTGAATGGGAAATATGTACATATTGTTTTTACAACATGTGTTGTGAAGTGCACACTTTGATAGATCCCTGTTCTTTAAATAAAACATGTAAATGAGATCAGCTCTGATTGGTTGTCCTGTATTGGGCCTTATTCCAAAAGCAGACTGAAACAAAGTTTATAACTTCAGCATAACTGGGTGAAGCTAAGCTGCTGAAGGCTGAATGTTCATGGTGATGACATCAGAAGAGCTATGCTTTAAAAGTGGGCTGCTTTGCTGTTTAGTTTCATAGTGAAGGGACACATGCTGTCAGTCTGGACAGAGTCCAATCCTGAGCCATGTTTACTCCAGCTTTCAAACTTCTATCATAAATCTGTCTGTCCAGAGATCAATAAATCACTCATGCTCAGGTTTACAGGACTACAAACTGCCCACTGATCCTTTAAAATTCAATAACTGTCCAGCTGATCTGATATCAGTGCAATTTAAACTGCACAGAAATTGTGGATGACATTGACAATCTAAAAGAAGCATTTATCCATCTATTTATCTCTCCATTTATCTAAATATCTACATATGTGTGTGCTTGGGGCTATAAAAGAACATATCTGATAATGGAGCTACATAATAATGTGGTTGAGGGAGGAGCCATGAAAGAACACATTTTAAGGGTAAGGATACAAAAAATACATTTGAGGTTGAGCTATGAAAATACATTTGAGGTTGGGGCTACAAAAGAACACACATTAAGGGCAAAGCCAGAAAATAAAACATTTGAAGGTGGACCTATGAAACAATTCTGGGCGGAGCTAAGAAAGAACATTTTTGAAAGTGAAGCTATGAAAGAACACATCTGTGGGCGGAGCTACAAAAAGAATGCATTTAAGGGTGGGACTACAAATGAACATATTTTAGGGTGGGGTTATGAAAACACATTTATGGGTGGAGTTTGGACAGACCACTTGTATCAACTTTACACCTGATTGATTTGTTAGCACTGAATGACTGATTAGTCACTCACCACATCATAGTGTCCATGCTGAGCAGCCAGATGCAGAGGAATCTGGCCTTCATCTGACTGCCCATTCACAGAGGAGCCAGACTTCAGCAGAAGCTTCATGGGCTCAGATTTACCTTGCCAGGCAGCATAGTGCAGGGGACGCATACCTGCAACAAACATATGAACATGATATCGCCCCCAATACTTCCTGTAGAGTATTACAGAATGTCAGAATGGTATTACATAAAAAAAACATTACAGAGCATTACATGTCACTCCATCATTTCCATTAGAAAACGGTGGAAGGAGTGACTGAAGTTATTCACACATTTATCTTTAATATTTAGGCATAATGGTAGATACGCCTCCTCATTAAACATGTTCTGATCTTCACACATGATGATTACACAGCAATGGTAGTACAAGACAAATAGCTGAGGTGAGTTCAGGAACAGTGCTGGTTCTGCACAAGCTAAGATGCTAATTTGAGAGAGAACGGAGCTCACTCACACTAAATAATGATGTAGGAGGACTGTGAACAGAGTTCCAAAATTGATACCTGCCAAAGTTCCTTTTCAGTTAAAATGTTCCCCAACAACAGAGGAACTTTTGAAGGCAGTGACTCAATAGGCAGCTACCTTCAACATACTAGTTGTCTTTGCTGAGTGAGCACAGCAGACAGCTGAATAAGGTCAGCTCTCACCTTTCTGGTCCCTGATGTCCACCATGGCCTGAGACTCCAGCAGCAGAGCAATGAGCTCCAGGTTTCCATTGAGGGCAGCATGGTGGAGCGCAGAAAACCTGAAACACAAACACACAATCACATACAAATGAAAACTCCAAACAGAGATCTGCTTAACATCTCCAAAACAGCAATGAGATTAGGTAGAAACAGACATTAGACTTTAGTTTAAGTCTTAGACCTGCTGCTCACATATTTCTCCTGAGAATAATACAATACCTGTTACATGTCTCCAGTTAAGTTTTAGTGTAGATCTCAGTAAAGTCTCTCATTGTGCTCAGATTTGCTCAGATAATAACACATTTACTAAAGTCAGACATCTCAATACAAACTCAAGCATGTCTCATCCAGGACCAAAAGTCTTGATATAATCTGCACCAGAACTGTCTTGTTGATACTTTTTGTCTAATGCTATTTCTCCAGTAAGTCTCCTGAGCAAATATAGAGAAATATTTGAGCAATAAAAAATTATTCTAGTTAAAATTAGGCAATGATGATTGTAATAAAGTGGACTCCCCTGGATGTTGAGAGATGTGGGAGTACGCTCTATGGGTAGCGTTGGGTGAACGTGTGAAGCGAGGTTCAAGAAGTAACCGGAGGTTGAAATTCCTTTCTGTACATTTATTTACATCAACAAACTACTATTTACAACATTTAACATATACACACGGTGGACGAGTAATAGATACAAATATATACAGGAAATTCTATTTACAGAAGTTACGGCTGATGACTGCAAAGTCATATAAGCCTTTCTACACTCATAGGTTGTTTCTCCAGTCTATCAACCTATACTGCCTTGTAATGGTAAATTACACCTTTTTTATACAGGTAGCCCCGCCTCTTGGAATAGTCCATTCCTTGACCGGGTGACATGAACAATAATATCATTCAAGAATTTGCACAATGATATTTTAAGCAAACTTCATTTTACATACTTCTATTATTTTGACCTTTTAGTTACATGCATGCTTTTGTTTGTCCTTATGATCATTTGTTTAATAATGTTTCTTTTCTTTTGCAGGATCACCTCCCCCTATCTCCTCAGTCAAGATAGTTCCTTCCAAGTAAGTAAAAGCTCAGTTCAACTGTTCTTACTCTTTTGGTTCCTGTTCATTAATTGCTGCAAACAGGTAAGTGTTTTGCTCGTCTTTGGTGGTGAATGTGAGGGTGACCTACTTCATCACAATGATATAATAAAATAGCGTTACTGCATCTCCATGTACAGTATGATAGGAAATGTTAGGGATTACAGTGACATTTATATTTTATAGATAACAGTATATCATATAGTGGCAAAAACCACATAATCAAGTCTATTTGTATCTCTGACACATTATAATTGATTATTATTGTCAATAATGATTCATTTCAGCATTAATTTTACATACTTAGTAGTATAAATAATTTCACCATTTTAGCTGTATATTACAGTTATGGTTTAGTCAAAAATCTGAATTTCCTCTCAAATTAAGTCAATGTTGATACTGTTTGAATAGTAAAGTACTAAAACTTGAGCAAGGCACCTAACCCCCTAACTGCTCCCCGGGCGCCGGTGTGTTCTAGTGTGTTCACTAGTGTGTGTGTGTGTTTCACTGCACAAATGGGTAAAATGCGGAGGTGAAATTCCATTGCGTGAAAAATCACATTGGCAAACTTAATTACCGTAATCTTAATCTTAATCTTAATCTAACTCATACTGAAATATTAGAATAATTTAAGATTTGGGATATCTGATTTTTTTGAGCTATAAGCCACACAGATCAGCATTAAAACAAAAAAAGGCTTGAAATGCCTTTACGTGTAATGAATATAAAACAAGATTAAACTGTTTTTGCACACAACGGAATTTGACCTTCGCATTTAACCCATCCGTGCAGTGAAACACACTCTAGTGAACACACTAGGCTGTGAAAATGTGCCCGAAGTAATGGGCAGTTGGGGGTTAGGTGCCTTGCCTCGCAGTCATGACCTGCCCAGAGATTGAACCTTCTGGTCACAAGACCAGATCCTTAACCAGCAGGTCACAGCTGCCCTTATATGACAATTCACCTTTTTGAACTTTTTCACAATATTCAAATTTTTTGATGTGGCACTGTACACGTAACATAAACATCTATGACTCATTTGTGATTTTGTATTGAATTACTGAACACATTATTTAAAGAGTAAATTATGTCATTTATATTGAAACACTGGTTATTTCTGGAAACATGCTTGAGTGGTCATTTAGCTTAAATTAAGCTTTAAAAATCAGCCAGTTTGGCTGCAAAGTATTCAGCCATAAAATCATGATCGTGATCATCCCTCTTATTATACTGCTGCTGTATCACCCACATTTACCTCACAATGAAGTATATTTAGAAATTTCTCACACACACACACACACACACACACACACACAAACAAACACACACATTCACACAAACACACCCTGTGGCAGTTGAAGCAGTGGTGTTTCCCGCTGCAGAGAGAGAATACTGCACAGCTGTGATTTTACTACAGAACTGAGAGAGATGGCCGAGAAAGGGCTTTCCTCAATACAGAGAGAGTGAGAAGAAGAAGGGGAGAGAGAGAGAGAGAGAGAGAGAGAGAGAGAGATACTGGGGTCACTGAGGGATTGTGTGTGTTTAGTATTCCACTCTCAGCATCCTCTCTCACACTCTCTTTCTCTCTCTTACTCTCTCTCTCTCTCTCTCTCTCTCTTTTTCACAACCGTTGCCATGGTTACAGCACATTCCACACACCAATTGTGGCGATTGAGCCGCAGTGAAGACTGACCAATCAGAGCTCTCCGTCTGGCCCGTTTAAAAAAAAGCCCACATTCTGTAGTGAATATTAACATTAATCCGTCTGCAGCCGGGGATTATGGGTATATTCTGATACATTCATGTTCAGAGTGTTATAAATGTGGAAGTACGGAAGTATCTGCTGACCTGTCTGTGGTTTTCCTCACACTGATTATGTGTGTGTATATATATAT
>BRDA01007920.1:0-14331 GCA_036984385.1 Crenuchus spilurus | reverse complement strand
GCAGAATAAATGCAGAAATTCTTGCTCTGATTGCCATGAATAAAGCAGTACCTGACTGTCAGAGCAACACTGCCATTTAAATCCACTTTACTTCAGTTTTCTGACACAGACAGTCATGACTTAATATACGTGAATATGTCTGAAATCACTGTGTACATACAGTGGCTGTAAACAAAGTTATTATACATTATGGCAGTTTAACAATATTTATATACTACATCAGGTTTTCTATGTGTCCCTTTAAAACATGTTTTTTTTGCAGATTCCATGAAGTTGCTGAATCTGTTCTTTCATCTTGTACCCCAGTATATCACTGATCTTGATGTCTTCCACCCTTCCTCCAATTCTACAGCAGAGTTTCCATTCAGTAGCTGTACAATCACAGATTGTAGCTTTAAGCTGGAGAGAGAGGAAGCAGTGAGGATCTGAGCCAGGCGGGTTACATAACAGCTCACAACACATCCTTTCACTTAAACTCTGCAGACGAGTGTCATTCAACACATTTACATACTATTTTATACAAAGTGGGAACTGAGAACTGAGCCTTTTATACCACTTTCAGATGTAAACAGGATTCATTCACCAACACCTCATTTTAAATGTTTTACAATTCAGTGAAGAAATTACTAAGTAATAAGTAACATACTGGAGTATAAAGGCTGTAATATAAAAGGCTGAATGGGCGGGGCTAAACTGCTGTAGATTGAATGGCGGAACCTAAAATGCTACTGGCTAAATGGGTGAGGCTAAACTGCTATAGGCTGCATGGGCGGGGCTAAAGTGTCATTGGCTGAATGGGTGGCACTAAATTCTTGTAGGCTGAATAGGTGTGGCTAAACTGCTGTAGGCTGAATGGACAGGTTAAAATACTATAGAATTAATGGGTGGGGTTAAACTTCTAGGTTGAATCAGTGTATCTAAATTTCTGTAGGCTGAATGGGTGGAGCTAAACTGCTGTACACTGATGTGTGAACCTATACTGCTGCAGGTGGAATGGACGGAGCTAAACTGTCACAGGTGGAATGGGTGGAGCTAAACTACTGTAGGCGAAAAGGGTGTGGCTAAACTGCTTTAGACTGAATGGGTGAAGGTACATTTCTGAACCTGCAGAATAAAGCTGCTGTAGGCTGAGCCGGCAGTCATTAAGAAACACACTGGCTGTGACATCACAACCATGATGAGCTGCTTATGTCATGTAGTTTTGCAGGTCAGTTTTCATTCATTGGGGAATGAACAAAACATTCTGAAACAATCTGAGCAATGTCAACATGCTGCATCAAGCTCATTTCAAAGAAGCATTGCCAATTCAGTTTTCCATTATATGAATGCTTTATAGGGAGCCCTTTAAAGAGAATGAACTGAGATCAACATCTATCCTCCGAATGCTCGTATCCCTCCATCCTGCAGTGATACCGAACACCACTCACATCTCCCAATGGTGCCTGAGCATCCAGACACAAAGCAGTGACTCTGACTGAATAGGATTGTAATGTCTCTCTTTCTTTCTGTTTTCCTCCTCTCCCTTTCTCTTCCCTATTTCTCTCCTTCATTTGCTCCCTCTCTTTTTCTCCTTTCTCTATTCCACTCTTTCACTTCCTCTCTCTCTCTACCTCTCCTCTCTCTCAGCCATCTGGGCTGTAATTCAATCGTCTCAGTCTGTATTGGGAGAAAAGAAGGTTTGGATTGGGTTCAGTATGTGAGGCTGTGCGTGAATATTGCCTGGAATACAGCTGGAGCATCTCTGAACCTGCTCAGCTCAAATTACACCATAGATTTAAAGCGACAGTTTGGCCCAAAATCAGATTCTTCCAGTTTTACAGCCTATCCCAAATGTAAATGTAATCCCAAACCAGGTATGGTAGTCTCGGGTCCCTGTTTGTTTCTTAAGTATTAGTGGATCTATGAGGCTAATGTAAATGCTAATGGAAGCCTACACACCTCCAATTAGCATAGTGTTGCAGAGTTGTTCAGTAATCTCTAAGAGACTTGAGTATGTTGACACTGTATGATATACTGGGATCTGTAAACCTGGGCAGATAAGGCTTTAATGAGGTAGTGACAGTCTGGTTGTAATCACTCCACTATAGGAGGCTGTTTATGTTTTACTGGTGAGGCTGCCTGCCCTTTCTGTTGTGATGTATTTGGTGACCGAACTGAAACACTGCGGAGAGGAGTTAGCTTTCACTGCCCAGATGTATATTGTATTTTCACCGAGCTGGAATGCTTTTCATCCTACAGATAGAGGACGAGCCACTGAAGATGGAAAGCAGACTCCTGCTTTAGATTAGTTCACTATTGCAATGGCAATCAACCCCCACATCCTATGACCTGTTCTGACTGGCTGCCCATTGCATCGATTTTGTATTCAAACTCTAATTTGACACATTCTCAAACATGTGCATTTAATGGAGGATCATGCAAAAAATGGGCAAAGCCATCATCACTGGGATTATATGTGAAAACCAGGCCAAAGTCACTGGGCAACTTATTGAGATATTGTGTCAATATCGTGTCACTCACATTAGCGACAAAACTTAGCCACTCAGTATTATTGCTGTAAATGAAAGATAATAGTCTCAGATATCTATCGTAGTACATATTTTGATCAAAAACAAAACTTAAATTCAAAAAAAAAAAAAAAAAAAAAAAAAGAATGACTTTGACCTGGTTTTCCCTGGCAGGGTCACATATATTCAACTCGGCAGCCAGTTTTACATGGATTTTCCTCCAGTTGCTGTAATTTGGGTTAGAATCTCAAAGGAATGTTTAAACAGGAATCTCTCAGAATCACATGTACATATACACTATATGGACAAATGTTTTGGGACTTCTGCTCTTTCTTTTCTTCCACAATTAAGAGAATTTAAAAAGAGTGGGGCCCCAAATGGCTCAGCAGGCTAAGACAGTGACACTATGCCCAGAGGATTGCGAGTTCGAATCCCGGTCATGCTGTTTGTCATCAACAGCCGGGGCCCAAGAGAGCAAAAATTGGCCATGCTCTCTCTGGGTGGGTAGATGGCACTCTTTCTCCCTATCATTTTCACATTGCAATGTTTGCTGGCTCAGGCGTCTACTGATTGGTCCATTCGGAGCTGGGAATCCTGTGCTTTCCTCTGAGCACGTTAGATCACCAGTGATGGTGTATCAGCGGTAGTTTGAAAAGAGGTGGTGGCCGCATCACAATGAGGAGGCTTGTGCTTGACTTCACCCTCCTAGAGTCAGGGACAGTGCAAAGTGATAGGGAGAGTCCTAATGGATGGGATGGGCTAACTGCCTACTACTACATTGGGAAGGGGATAAAATTGGCAAAAAAAAACCCAAAAAATTAAAAAGTTTTTCCTGCTTTTGTTGGAGGCACTACTTCTATTATCCAGGGAAAGCTTTCTACTAGATTGGCGCACTGCTATGAGGAGTTGATTGTATTCAACGACAAAAGCTGATCATTATCCCACCTCATCCCAAAAGTACTAGACAGAACACCATCATTCCAGAGAACACAGTTCCACTGCTCCACAGCCCAATGCTAGAGGGCTTCATACACTCTAGCCCTCGCATGGCATTAGGCATGTTGCCAACAGGTTCATGTTAATCCATATGTACTTATAATAATCAATAGAACTGTCTACAGAAGCCGTGAGTACTGCGGTACGATGTGACTCACGATTTTTGTTTGACGTCCCATTGCTACTTTTGACATGTACTGTCTTGCCACCACAGAAGCAGAACCAGAGTTTGTATATGTTATAATGTGATGCACAGACTGGATGTGTCTACTGTAGACAGCCTGAAGGCTTAATAATAATACTTGCTCACAGTATGAGGTACTGCAGGATGGCACACAGATTTGCACTGAAAACTTTGAAGGAAGAAAGCAGTGATCTTTAGTAAATAAAATATTAATTCATCACACAGCAGACATGAAATTAACTTGTTAAAATGTCACATGTATAATCTGTTGTCTCTGCCATAGGAAAACAACAGGTTCTGTGGAGTCACATTTGCACATGCTCAGAGAAACACAGGACTTCTTCCAGTTGCTGTAGTGTCCCAGATGTGTTTCACAATTTCTGTTTTTATTAGGAAATAAAATTACACCTTTGTAGAATATTTTGGTGAAAAAATAAATGTTAATTATTTGCCTTTACTAGCTGATGTGGTTAAGAAACCAATTTAACATAAATGGCATTTTATTAGGGATGCACAGAATATTTGGTTATATTTATAAAATATAAACAATAAAACGTATTCAGTATTTGGCCAAATATTTCATTTTGATGTGTTTTGGCAAAAAAGAAAATCATTTCAGTGTATCCCTACACTTCATTAAATGTTACCTCTGAACCTATAACTAACATAGGTAGTCTACTAGCTACTTAACTAAAATCAACCATTATTATTCTATGACAAACAACTGATCATTTTTAGCTATTTGTTCTCTGCAGTGTACTAAAAATACAGTTAACTCTATCAAAACTGTGACTAACATACAGCTGAATAAACATTTCTACAGCTTCTGTACATCTCCTTTCAGATCTGATTCAGCTTATATTTTCTTCAACTACTGTTTTTTATGGTCAGCACATTGCTTATCCTTTTAAGTAGTGGACTGGAATCAGCTCTAAAAGAATTGATTCATTGATTAAAAATTGTCTGAGAGTTGGTATTGACTCTTGGCCGTCGAGTCTGAGGGTCGAAGTGCCAGGAGCTGACTGCTTATTTCATTGACATTGTAATATGACTCAATTTACAGTAGTACCTTTTATTTATCACCGTGGTGCTATATTGGCTAAATTTAAGTGGATTTGAAGAGTCGACTGCAGTTGGTATCAATACCAATGGCAGCAGTCAAGAGTCAGAGTCGACTCAAGTGGTGCATCATTAGTATTATGTGCCACAAACAGGACAAACGGAAGTCAACTTGACCCATGTTTGTTTGGGCTGCATCTATAACAACAGAGTTCTGATTAATTATCCTGCATCAAAACACCCTTACAAAGCCGGCTCTGACTTAAAATTTTATGCAGTGTCACATAAAATAAAAAGCATGTGTGATTTTTCAGCTGTAAAAAACAAAGAGATTCACCCCAAAACAAGTCTTTGTAGCACTTTGAAATTAGTTTCAAATGTAAAGTGCATTATAAATAAAATATATTATTATTATTATTATTATTATTATTATTAAATCGCTTTAAAAGCTGAAGCAGCTATGATCTGGTGTTGGTTAGCATCTAGGTCTGGACCTAGTCAGCTTGAGAGTGTCTCTGTCTGTTCGAGTGTTAGAATGTGCAGTGAGGTGTGCGTGTTTATGGTGTGTGTGTGTGTGTGCAGTGATGCGCATGTGTCCTCATGCTCAGTCTGACGATCACTTCTGGAAGCAACATTCAGCTGAGCAGATACACACTCCTGTCACACCACAGACAGAGAGAGAGAGAGAGCGAGAGAGAGAGAGAGAGAGAGAGAGAGACTCTGTCTCTGTCTCATAGCCAGATGCTGTTTATGATGTGAACATGCAGGCATTAAAGGGATAGAGTGCCTTGTGAAACTATTCACCACCCTTGGCTTTTTACCTATTTTGCTTTTTACATTACAACCTGTTTTTCAATGTTTACTTACAGTCCCAGAGGCCCCAGAGGCTGCAACAATATTAATCAAGGGATCTCACTAACTAGGGCTGGGGCGATATGGCCTAAAATCAATATTGCGATATATTGAGCAGTTCACCTTGATAACGATAAATGGACGATAATACTAATACACACATACCCCAAAAATAAAGAATGTGTTAAGCCAACAAATACTTCACAGCCAGTTATATTGATGGTACAATTCCCTTTTTATTACCACTTTAATTAACTTTAAAGCATAAATAAATGAAGAAAATGTCTTGGACAGAAAAGACACCATTAACCTCATCAATACACTCACTCCTGAGGTGCTATTTAGAATTTATATCAAAAAGCTCCTGGTGTGTCAATATGCTTTCTGATGTTGCATCTGTTCATAAGAACATAAGCACATAGGACATTTTTCCCACATCGGTGAATAGTGCATCCTGAAACATGAGAAAATAAATTCTATAAAGTGTGGGGCCATAAAAATAATTGTAGGTCTCTGAAAGGCTTAGTAATGACAGTAACCAGCTTTTGACCCAACAGTACAACATAAATTGTACAATATCTAACGATGTATATAATCATATAAATATGATTAAGCCTCAAATGACAACAAGGTATATAAACCTTGCTGAGTAAACTGTTTTAAAAGTTGTAATTTGAGGCTTAATCATACGTGCAGTTTACAAAGTCTGATATTTATATAATTAGTCTGATATTGATATAATTAGTCTGACATTTAAATTATTACTCTGATATTTATATAATTAGTCAGATATTTATATAATTATATACAGCTATGTCATGTTCAGCATTGTAGATAACTATTATATGTTAGATATTGTGCGACATATTGTACAACCTATGTTGTACTGTTGTGTCAAAAGACTGTTATTGTTGTGTTAAATGACTTACCTTCATGTTGGACTGCTTGGTTAAAATGTAGTTTGAGATGACTCCTAAGTTTACTGGCTGATGTTAGCTTATAATTCTCTAAGGAGCAAAACGGGCAATGATATTTGTCGCAGCATGTGTCACATCGCTCATATATCGGCAACAATCTTCCTTTTTGTATGGAAATATGCATTGCAACACATAAGCGTCACAAAAACCTCCTTTAACATTCGCAGTTTACATGTGTTTACAGCGTATGCACTGCCACTGGCGCAAAACTACTGGCGTAAATCCGTGGCTCTGTGGCTCTGCATTCAGACCATTCTCCGTAGGGCCCGCACTGGTAGGTTACTGGTAGGGCCCGCACTGGTAGGCCCCTACAGACAGCGCTGAGAGCAGCGTCTTAAAGGAACATGAACGTAGCCGACAAAAGACAAAACGACTTTACTTTTCATTTTTTAAGACACCGAAAATACCGACAAGGGCAAAATGACGCCGGTTATTGTCATAAATTTCGGTATCTGTAAATTTTCGGTTTATCGCCCAGGCCTACCACTAACTAAACAACATTATGAAGACCAAGGAGATCTTCAAACAAGTCAGGGACAAAGTCATATAGAAGTACAAGTCAGTGTTGGGTTATAAAAAATATCCAAATCTCTGTTGATCCACAGGAGCACCATCAAATCCATTATCATCAATTGGAAAGAACATGGTACCACAACAAATCTGACAAGAGAGGGCCGCCCATCAAAACTGTCAGACCAGGCAACAAGGGCATTAATCAGAAAGGCAGCACAGAGATCAAAGGTAAACCTCAAGGAGCTGCAGAGTTCCCAAGCAGAGATTGGAGTATCTGTCCATACGACCACAGTAAGCCATAGAGATATAAAGATGGGCTTTATGGAAGAGTGGCCAGAAAAGAGCCATTACTTATAGACAAAGATAGGAAGATTGTTCTGAGTTTGCCAAAAGGTATGTGGGAGACTCCCCAAATGTATGGAGTGTTCTGGTCAGATGACATCAAAATTGAACTTTTCTTCCACCAAGGAAAACAATGGCTGGCGCAAAACCAATGCATCTCATCACCCCCAGAACACCATCTCCACCGTGAAACATGGTGGTGGCAGCATCATGCTGTTGGGATGTTTTTCAGCAGCAGGGATTGGGAAACTGGTCCGAGTCAAGGGGAAAATGGATGGTGCTAAATACAGGTATATTCATGAGCAAAACCTTTTTCGGACTGTCAGTGATTTGGGACTGGGACAGACGTGCACCTTCCAACATGACAATGACCCAAAGCACTATTCATGTGTTCTGTATGGATTAGAAAGATGGGAACATTGTAATCAATAAATTATGTTATCTTTCAGATGAGACATAAAACTGATGCCCTTTGAGGTCAGAAGAAGATCCCTGGACATCTAATAGAGTTGAGCTGTTACCCTGATGTCTTGGCTACATTTCCCACTAATCATCCTCATATTCAAAACCTGGTTAACACTCTCTCTCCTCACCTCTCTGTTTAATAGCTATTGTGTGGTGCGTGTTCTGGTGCCGATTGGTGGTGGTTGAGGTGACTCTAATGTCCTTCCCAAATGCCAAAGTGCTCTGAGTGTTTATAAATGTAACTGTAAGTAAGTAATTGATGATTTAGGCCTGCAGTTAGCACCATGCTAATTGGTGGAGTAAAGGTTCAATTATTTGTTAGCTACATTACCCTCATAACACCAGTGAAGCACTAAAAAAGCAAACATGTCTTTGGCTGACTTGAGAATATATGGAGTGAAGGAGGAAACTGGGAGGCATTTGATTTGTAACCAACCTATAGTTTTAAAGATAAAAGAGGACTGTCAGTGCGGAGGTGAGATATCAGCATGTTTTATAGTAATGGAGAAAATACCTAATTGTCTCCCTTTCAAAATAATTAAGAGTAGAAAATTAATTGATAGTAACTTCAGCACTGTGCAGCATTCAGAGCAAGGTCAGGGTTTCAAATTAATGACCTGCACACTGGTCACTAGTCACACAGTACAGCCACAGGCTGTACACACTGAAGGCATGTACAGGAATCACAATGTGCTGAAAATTAGACTGTAACAGGAAGCTAGTGAATTACAGAGAGGATATGATGGATTACAGTCATTTTCCAGCATCACTGGACCAACTTAGTGATGTGTTTTCAGCTCCAGCGCTCCTGATGGACCATTAGACTGACCACAGCAGCTCTGAGACATGCACAAAAATGCAAAAAGGCACATTTCAGTATTCAGCATTGTTGTAATACAATAATTGAGTCTTATCAAACCAGTAGCTGCAAATTAACCTGCTTGTTACTGCTTAATTACAGATTAACTAAGATGAATTAGACTGTTTTCATTGCCATTCATAAATGTTTGAACTAAAATGTTATGGTGTATAATGCACAACTGCTCTGGAATTTTTTTAAATCAAAAACAGTCAAAAACCAACATTGTTTGACTGAGAAATCAAACAATATTATTAATCATTATTGTTAATAATGACAACAATAAAACAGCGCCATATATAGATTGTTTACCTTATATTTTAATGAAATCAGTTTTAATATGAAAATGGTTTATGTTTTGATTTTAGCTTAATGCAAGTAATCATTTGCTTGTCTGTGAACTAGAACATCCTCATACTAAAAAGAAAAAAGAAAAATGCGTCCAAAAATAACCAAGTTCTAAAATAAAGTATTTAATGTGATAAAAAATCAGTAAAGTTCTAAGTCACAGAAATCAATAAAACCACTAAGAACACTGTGACTTCCCACCCTAAAATGTCTATATTACTTTTAGACTTTTAGATTTTAAGAAATAAACAATAGAGAAGTGAGAACAATCATAGAACAGCACACTTTAACTAAAATGTTATGACTGTATAAAAATAAACAGTCTGAAAGTGTAACATCCTTTTTATCAGTTTTGATGACAAATGTTCAGGTTTGTTGAGTCTATGATGACTGAACTCTGGATAATTTTAAACTATATTAAATTAAATTAACTCAATATTTTTAGCTCCTTAGAAAGTCTGGATGAGCTTTGAATGAGTTGAGAGACGTTATTTTTACTGAAACAACTGGGCTGTTTAGGTGACTATTGAGTTCTAGTGTTAACACTGTTAAACTCACAGCTTCAGTTTCAAACTAAAGAAGCAAACTTTGGACACCAAACATGACTTAGCTGGTTGATTACATCTGAGGTAAATGAGAAATTGTGTAAACATGATTTCTAGTCATGTATTGGTATTGGAGACAGTTTTTATGTTGATCAGGCCCCCTTTCACTGAGGTTAAAGAGAAGCTCCTGTGTGCAGCTTGGTCTAAACATCCCATCCCATCTAAGCACCCATTTGAAAGCACCAGCTGAATCAGGGGGGAATATTGTTGAACGGGTGAGAAGCAGATGAAGGTTTGTTCTGGAAACCCAAATCTAATCCTTAGCTGCAGAAAGCACTAATATACTCAGTTAATCTATATTCTTACTATACCAAATACATGTATACCACATTAACCTCATCCTCTTTAAATGGCCCATATCACAGAATCTTGCTTTGTGTAAACATTGTTAATGTTGCCGTTCACTCCCCAGTCCATACAGTCCATATATGGAATAATAGGCCTCAAATGTTTCTGTTTTTGAGATGTCACAGAAACCAACACATTTACATAGAACACCTGTTCAGCTTATAGGAGTTTAGCTCCGCCCCTTTCATGGATTCGCTACTTTCTGAATGAGGCACAATACAGAACTGCAGACTCATCATTGCAACCAATTCGAAGGCGGGCATTAGAATCCCTATCGAAGGGCACTTGTCAATGAACTGCCATTACAACCACAACAGTTGCACCACACACACACACACACACACACACATAAACAAAGTTCACCCTCAAACATATCATTTCTCAGAACTGAGCCTCCTCATTAACATGCCCTTCCATTAGTCTTTATACTTTGTGTATTAAATCTTTCCCTAAAGCTAACTGGATGGACTGCGCTTTCCATTAAGGCAACGTACTCCACCAGTGTTCAGTCTGTGTTTTATCATTTATGACCCAGGCCTGTATAACAGAGATATCTTCCAGAACATTAATGGATGGGACTGCCAGTCTGAGTGGGCACGGCCCCCCCTCAGGCTCACCCACAGCAACAAACCTGAAGGCCAGCAAATGATGTGTCAGTATTTGAAACAACACTCACATTATCAGAGAGCCCTACCTTACACATCCACTTACTGGTCATTTTATGAGCTCCACCTTCCTTACATGTTTACCATGACAGACTGTTTCTACTCCATTCCTTACTGCTCACTTTTAGACCACAGGACATTATATGGGTGGTGCTCCATTCTCAACACAGCAGTGACACTGACATGGTAGTATGGTAGTGTGTGGTGCTGGTAAGAGTGTATTAGACACAGCAGTGTTGCTGTAGTTTTTTACACATCAGTGTCGCTTCTATACTGACATTGGATCACCACCCAAAAAATATACAGAAAAGAGCAACTCTGTGGTCCGAAACAGATGACCAGTGAAGAGCTGGAGGATGGACAACATAAACAGCGCATCAACAGATGAGCTACAGTCTACAGTGGGCTGGAGCTACAATAGATGTTTCTGATAAAGTGACCAGTGGGTGGAGCTACAAAAAGAATGGTTTGTGATCAAATGGCCAGTGGGTGGAGCAACAGGAAAGATGTTTCTGATAAAGTGATGAGTGGTTGGAGCTAAGAGAGAGACATTTCTGATAAAGTGGCCATTAAGTGGAGCTACAAAAGAGGAGATTTTGATCAAAAGGCCAATGGGTGGAGCTACAAGATATGGGTTTCTGATAAAATAGGAAGTGGACGGAGCAACAAGATAGGTGTTTCTGATAAAGTGACCAGTGGGTGGAGCTACAGGAGGGAAGTTTCTGATTAAATGGCCAGTGAGTGGAGTAAAAGATAGATGCTTCTAATAAAATGGCCAATGGGTGGAGCTACAAGATAAAGGTTTCTGATCAAGTGTCTGGTTGGTGAAGCAACAAGAGATGTTTCTGATTAAGTGGCTATTGAGTGAAGCTTCAAGAGCTGATTCTGCTAAAGGGGCCAATAGTGGGTGGATCTATAAAAGAGGGGTTTCTAATAAAATGTCCAGTGGATGAAACAACAAGATATTGGTTTCTGATAAAGTGACAAGTGAGTGAAGCTACAAGAGCTGATTCTGATAAAAGGGCCAGTGGTGGGAGGAGCTACATGAGAGGGGTTTCTGATAGTGTGGCTGAGTGTAAAGCTCCTGCAGATAATCACCCTCCTTTTGTTAAATATATGAATCCTCTGTCTCAGGCTTGACTGCATTTGGCCTGCTGAGCTTCTGCAGGTGCACTGTGGGCTGCAGTGATCCTGATGTGGACCAGCAGCCATCTAAAGCTACGTTTTCCTAACAGGAACACCAGCTCATTACTGCACCCTCAAGGTGGAATCCCACGCCTCTAATGATGCAGAGCCTGCCTGATGTATCTCCTAGACACGTTTCAGCCATGATCCCACGTTAGCACCCATGCACTGCTGATCAAGCACCTACTTGCTTTGCCTGGTTTGGGTCTCTGCAGGAGCTTCTGCACGGTGAGCAGATCCTCGGTCTTCACGGCCTGAAGCAGCTCCTGATCCTTCCCCATCATTCAGCACAGCTTTATCACATCCACAGCATCCTCTGTGCAAGGGGGTGTGGGGGTCTGTCCAAGCCCGTCCGTCTGGAGGATGCTCAAATCCTGGGAGATGTTTCTGCACAGCGACGAACACAGATCTCAAAGCTCCAAAAAATAAAAACAAAGAATCTTCAGATTTTTATGCCACAGCTTTACTACGAAGATGCGAGTGGGATTTCCAAGGCAATCCGTGACTGTAGTCGTGCATTATGTTATTTATTTCATTGTAACGATTATTATTATTATTGTAGTGCACAGTCTGTCCTAGAAGCTCAAAAATCACGACGTTGCTGAAGCCGTAACGCGAAAACAAATACGTAAAAACAAGAACGCGCGAACCACACGGGCAGGAGCGAAAATGAGAAAAGAAAAGATTGAAAAATATATTTAAATAATGTGTTTTTACTCGTTAAGTGCCGAGGCGTGGCGGTGTGTGTGCTGCCATAGCTGCGCCTGATCTGTGTGTGTTTTTTCGCAAGCGTCTCCGAACAGCGTGCAAGAACCCACCCGTATTCAAACAGGCCACGCCCACTTGCGCTGTGATTGGGTAGTACGGAAAAGCGAAAAGATATTTATTTCTTTTGAAAGAAAAAGACTGTAAATATATTCTGTACAACCATAGAACATTTATATTGATTTTATTTCCACTTCATTGTTACTAGAAGGTTTATACTAGTAACAAATAAATACATAACAAAACTATAGTACAACAGGCCACTGTATTAACTCCCTCTGCTGTTTATATATAGAATAACACATTTTAAAATATACAGTGAAAGCTAAAAAAATGCTTTCAGAATAGTAAACATGTGCTTTTCGATAAAAAGGAAGGTATTAAGTGAAGCGTACAAAATGTGCTTATTTAGAGACACATTATTTGTCTAATTTTAGAAAATATTATACTCACTAAAGAAAAATACATTTTAATTACATACATTTATCTAATTTAATAATAATAAAAGAAGGGAAATTTTAATCCGCTCCCAAAAATATATTCAAATAAAAGCCCTGCCCCTCTTCGCTGTGATTGGCTAGAATGGCTTCGGCTCGGGTTCGAGAATTTTTATGAAATAAACAGAGATATGAAGCGTTTTAGAACAGCAGGCTGCGACCAATCAGAGCGCAGTAGGGGCGGGCACTGCCGGAATGCGAGTGGGAAATAAAATACAACAACACTGTTAGAAACGTCCCTACTGCGGTGTGGTAAACCTCTGACTCACTCTACTTATCTGAACAATATTTTAAATTAATTACTTCATTCGTATTTATTCTGGGATTAAGATGGAATGTTGCTGTAATATTACTGCTATAAATTACTAGACATTACTGTATATATTTTTTTTGCTTTCATTGTTTATTTTTGCTGTTAATGTTAATGTTTATTTATATATTTATTTATTTATTGCTCTAATTTGGGTAGGTGAGTAACATAATTTCAATCCTCTATATGTCCTGTACATATGGAGAATTGACCATAAAGCTGCTGCTGCTACTACTACTACTACTACTAAATATCTGCTACAGCTGTTGAGTTGCAGTCATTTGCACATATGTACATATGTACAGTTTAAATATGAAATGTTTTATTGATTACTTATTTTTAAGCTATTATTTTATGAATGACTAGTGCATATAAATGTATTTCTGCTGCATATACAATACGGTATATGTCCAGATGTTAATGGACACCCTTTCTTGCCCTTTCACAGATGTACAAGTACACGCACAGCTTGACTAGTCCCTGTAGAGAAGTACTGCCATTAGAATAGGACTCAGATGTGGTCTAGAGGGGGAGCATTGAGCTGTAGAGCTGTGTACTTTGGGATGATGGAGCTCCATCCTGTACTTTTAGGATGAGTTGGGGATAAGGTGGCCTGGTGATCATCCAACATCAAACATCCTGACTTCACTAACACTTTTTTTTGTTGCTGAATGCAATCAAATTCTCACAGCAATACTCTGAAATCTACTACAAAGCCTGGACAGTAGAAACACTTTCTCCAAACAAAAACATGAAAAACATTTTACATGCAATCACTAAAGTCTGTCATTCATAGACACCACCAGGCTTGAAATCCTTTCCATTTATTGTTTATTTCCATATATATATATATA
>BRDA01007914.1:0-11282 GCA_036984385.1 Crenuchus spilurus | reverse complement strand
TATATAGAGCTCAGAAACAGATAGTGACACCTTGTGGCAGAGCTGTGACAGTGCAGCTGGGTTTAGATGAATGATGATTGAAGCCGTTGTACGTTTTGTGAATGCTGAGTTTATTAGATTGTTAAGCAGTTCTATACAACAATAACATCTGATGTGATTATTAGTGATGTAGCTCAGGCTGCTTTCACTGATGCAGAACTAAATGTAGAAGCTTTTTTTATGACTGCAGGGGTAAATCAACATCAGCATGCTTTTCCTGATGAAAACAAGTCACATGTTGAATTTGTTGCTGCCAGAGATGTTCTTCCAGGGTTTGGATCTCACCTGTAGAGAAACATCACTGAGTAACTGAACCTCCTGAAGTGTGTGTACAGATGATCTTGAACACATGAGACAGTGTGGATGTGTGTGAATGCAGACTGGAGTGTGTACCTTTACATCAGAGGATAGGTGGCTACTGAAGCAATGCCACACTGGTTCCTCTTGCCTCTGGACATCTTGATGTAGCCGTTGTTGCCCCACTGAACACCCCAGCTGTGAAATAAAGTCCTCTTAGTGTGGAATATTTATCTCCTCGTTTTGTGTTCATTATGGCTGTTTACTCATGTTAATAGTCTCATGGTTCTGTTTACCTGTTCTTGACCAGCCAGAACTTTTTTCTCCCCTGCTGTCCGTACCCAGTGAGCACAACAGCGTGAGTCAGGCGCTTGCTTGAGCATCCCGGCTCGTTGTATACACCTGAAACCAGTCAGTTTACCCAGCATTCAGCTCATGTTCAACATCAGACAAGAGAAACACCAGCACATTGAACAAGCAGTCTACACTATGTGTCCAAAAGTTTACAGACACTCCTTCTAATGAATGCATTCAGCTACGTGTACAAATGCACAGCTTGTCTAGTCCCTTTAGAGAAGCACTGCATATGAGAACCCCATCATGGGTTCTCTGTGACATCTGGTACTTTTGGGAGTTGATAGAGGTGGTGATCATTCAACATTCTGACCTCACTCTTTGGGCTGAATGCAAAAAAAATCCTCACAGCTAGTAGAAAGCCTTTTCTGCACAGTAGAGACAGTTACATAAGCAGGATAAACTTCATTTTGGAAGAAACAATGGCAGAGAAGGTGTCCCAATACTTTTATGAAGTGTACATCTGATTATGACCTGTTGTCTGATCTCCTGACTTACAGCCCAAATGTGATTATCTAGTCATTAACATTGTGTTTGTAATGTGGCCTGTGTCTGATACTACACTATCTGATGTCTGAGTCATTGTTTAATGATTTATATGGTGGAGGCATACATGCAGGCCGTTGTACACAAAGGAGTCCCCAAAGAAAATATTATTTCAGATTGAACACTATTTTACCATCATCAACATTAGATATGAATGCACATGTTAGTTCACTTGTGGGTTTAAATAAATTGTAAATAAATGAGTAAATAAATTGAGATATTTGTGTTGGAGGACATTGTGACTCCAATTTCATTGACCACCATTTAAAGTCTTGTTTCATAACAAAACATCTCAGAGTTGAGAAATTGGTTGAAATGAAGTAGAGCTGGCAGGTTCTAAGGACACATGTGTCAATGCTGAGAGTGTATTCTGATGAGTAAAGCTGGTTTACCTTTTTTATAGAACTGGAAGGTGTGTTTGGAGGTATCTATAGCTACAGCAATAGGTCCAACTTTGGCTACGGCTTTCTTCAGGGCATTCTCGTTTCCACTGGGAACCTTTTTGTAACCACGGCAGGTGGCCTTGACCCTCCTTCGATTAAACCGGCACCTCTGACCCTGGAGAGGGACAACAACAAGAATGAGTTGTAGGATAGTCAGCTTTCTGGTGCAATAATAACAATTTGGTTCTTCAAAACTGGCATAGGAGATAAAAGGCTATTGTAGCTACCCTGTATGGTCTGTTTTAGCTGTTAAGAAGCATTTTGGAGCCCTTGAGCCACCAAAGGGTCTGGCCAATATGTGTTAATGTAGGTGTACATAAGCACCATGAATAAGACTGTAGGAGCCATAGACTATATATAGATGGACACTGTGATTGTTCTATAGAAATGAAGTCAAAATAATGCTGCCATTTTGTCAAATTAAGCCAGAGTCTGTGCAGTAGAGACCAGAGTTGAAGTCAGCAAGCTTCCTTATTTGGTTATCACGCCACCTTCTGACAGTCATTCTAGACACTTGGGTTCTGTCTTGCCTGGTTTAAGCCTTGCTCTGCTGTGAGCACAGGCCAGTTAATAGAAGAAAGTAACTGTTTAAACAGTAGACCAGACCAGATGTTCCAGACCAGAACATCCATTTGGAGAGGCCAATGGAGACAAAGAGTACAAACAGGAAAATGTTTTAAACACAAAATTCTGTAAGCTGTGCCAATATTAGCATAAAGAAAACTGCCTGTTGCAGACACAGTAGATGGAAAGAGTGTTTAGATGAGAAACATAACATTGAAAATGCTTTGATTTATCATGGGCAGAGGACACATCATACTGCAGCCAGCGGGGGGGGGTTCTAAACTTGTGGCTGCTTCACCTTTTATTTGTCTGTTTAGTAAGATTAAGATTCACCATTTTGCCCCGGAATTTTAAATGGAATTTACCTTCGCATTTCACCAATTAGTGCAATGAAACACACACTAGTGAACACACTAGGCTGGGAGAATTTGTGCCTGAAGCGGTGGGCAGCCCTTATCCACCAGCGCCCGGGGAGCAGTTAGGGGGTTAGGTGCCTTGCTCAAGGGCACTTCAGTCATGTCCTGTCTGGGGAACAAACCGGCAACTTTCCAGTCACAAGACGAGATCCTTACCACTAGGCCATGGCTGCCTAGGGTTGCCACCTTTCAGATTTTGAAGTAAGGGACACCCCTGGCCTGGTGGGGGTGTTTGGGGGGGTGATTCCATTGTGGGTTGGGTGTTGGGTGTGGCTTGAATGTTGCATCTATATAATAAAAGGTCTTGCACTGTAAGAAACATTGTAAAGCGGACAGTCGGCTCTGATTGTTCACTTCAAAGAGTCGACTCTAAGAGTCGTTTCGTTCGCCAACGACCCATAACACAGACACACAAACACACACACACTACTGAAACACAACAGAGGGAGAGGGAGAAAGCAGCAGGGTTTGCTCTTCATTCACACATATCATTCTGTCTCAGCTCAACCTTATTTCACCCCCTTTGATAGAAAAATACGGAACGATTCTGTATTTTACGGGACAGGTGGCAACCCTATGGCTGCCCGAATTTTATTTTGGCATTATTTTTGTTAATATATGCATTCTATGTTACACTTAACCAGAAAAAGGTACAACCAAAGTTTAGGCTTTGATACACTGTTTTTAGCTAGTTAATGTTGTGCAGGAACATGATGATGCAGGCATTTACAGTATTTGGAGAAAAGTCATAAGATCTAGAGCCCTCACCCTCGCTTTATAAGGATAGGAATAGTCTGCCTGAATGCCGCCACTGGCCTTGACGTATTGGAAGGCCCTGTGTGGCCAGCCACCTTGACAGCCATGGTTTCCAAACCTTCGGGAGCAGTCGACCAGCTGCTGTTCACTCAGGGATATCAGCTTTCTTTTCTTCTTGAAAAGCTGACCCTCTAGCGCCCCCGTCTGACAGAGAGGAACAGATAAAACATAAAGATTGAGTAACTTTTTGAGTCTTGTTTCCTAACAGCCTGGTGACTGGGTAACTGATCTAGACCTTTATCAGAGATCAGCTTCAGTCCACAGAGCAGCTCCTGTGTGGATATGTTTGAAAAATGGACCACTCTCAAGCTTAACAAAGCATTTTTCAGCCACTGTCTTATATTATCAGGGATGGGGGTAATGTGGTACAAAGTAAAATAATATAATACATAAATTACAGTAATCTAATTATTAAGTAAAAATTGCAGGTACACATTACAGTAATTACGTTACAGTAATTACGTTGCAGACCTAATATGAAAGTAGCATATGGTACTCATCTGTCTTTAACAGAAGAGTACTAATGACTGTATTAATGATGTATTCAAATATAAATGATGACTGTAGTGTTATGTAACGTTTATTATGGTGTACCATACTGATCTGCCTGGTCATCAAAGAGTAAAACTCCACAATGTGTAAACCCGGCTGTAAACATGCTAATTTAAAAAAGTTAATACACTTTTTCACTGAAACAGCTCAGTCTCCAGTTTAGACACAAGTTAGTCTTATTCTTATTTCTGAATTTCCCTATTCCACCTTAAATGACTGAGCCTGAATGTAACTGCTGCAGCATTTAAGGTGGAACAGGACAATACTTATGAATAAGAAGCTAACTTCAGCTTTGTATTTTAGTGTTTTAAAGTGTTGGGATTGATTCAGAGAGACTTTATTTTGAGCTTTAAGTGTTATAGCTGTTCACATGACATTTTCTGGGTGTTCAGATAGCATTAGCTGATTGTATTTAATTCAGAGGATCTACATGTCTTTTAAATAACACTGAGACTGAGTTCTTCTACATTTTGGTACAGATTAGTTTGGGTTATATAGAGTAATGTAGGAGTAAAGACATGAGTAATGAGATGACTTTCTCCAGAAAGTAATATGTAACCTGATTCCAGATGTTGAGAAGTACTCAATTTGAAATTGGTTACTTTTTTCAGTAAAGAGCCTACCCATTTATATTAAAATGATTAAGTGTTAGATAAGTTACTATTTGACTATACCTGGCAACATTAGGATGTAAGAATAATGAGAGCCTACCTGGCTAGTGCACAAATCTTACTTTCAATTTCAACCACCATGGCTGGTGCTAGAGGTGAGTATGGCACAGAACAGTAACACACTCACCTCTATTTCTGGGTTGGATTGCCAGATACTACAACACGAATCCCACACAGTAAGGAAATAGTCATTTATGAAACTGGGAGACTCATGCAATAAATTATTACTGTACTCAGTTTCATCCCCCCTTTTTGTGGCCGTCTGGAACCTACCGCACTGAAGGCCCAGCAGGAGCCACATTGCCTCTGGTTCTTCACGTCAGTCACATAGCCCCTTCTCCTCCAGTCCAAAGACCTGGGCAGACGGCCATGATCCTCTTTGAGAAATTCTGTCTCAGTTTCAATTTCCTCCTCAGTGATGTTGAAGGCTCCCAGGCAGTTGCTGAACATGGCCTGGTACTCCTCATTGTCCTGTTCAAAGGGAACATAATTTAATCTACACATCACTACAACCTCTCTGAAAGCTGATCAAGATGTTAGTGAAGGTGTGACAGACAAATGGGTGTGGTTTAGGTTTAGTCAGACTTTACTGTGAACTATAAAGATGAATAAAAGCTCAGCACTACAGACAGAAACAGGGCTGGTAGAAAACTCATCTTACAGCAGATTCCTCAGGAACACTTAAACCGATTCTACATTAGTACTTCCTGCTTCAAGATGGCCGACACAGCATTCAACTACACAAGTTTTTGTTATTGTTTCAAGCACACAGTAAACTCCACTGTGTCCTAAACCACACCCACTAGTCTGTGGCACCTTCACTAACATCTAAATGAGCTAGGAGTGGCTTGAGAGAGGTTTTGGGTTATTTTAACAAAAACTGGATATTATTTCTAGATGAATTATGTTAATTTATATGGAACTTTTTCTCATTATACTAAAACAGAGTTGTCCAACACAACAAAACACTGTAAGGCTGGCTTTCTGGTGCAGTAATACACTTAAAAAAAGATGGTTCTTCAAGGTTCTTTTGAAAAGAACACTCAAAGAACCCATTGCATGTTGAAAGCGTTCTTCAGATTGTACAAGAATATGTTGCAGATCTATGTGTTGATCAATGTGCAGAGAATGTGTTGCCCCCAAAAAAGGTTCTGCAGTGTCAAGCTTGTAATAATAGAGGAGCCCTTTTTTGTGCTATACAGATTTTTTTTAATCTTCCTTATAGAACCATCTATAAAACATTTTTTGATCAATCTACAGAAATTTTTCATCATGCAATGGGTTCTTTGAGTGTTCACAGTTCTATATATTACCATTTTCTTAAAGAACCATCTGTTTAAGAGTGTAATAAGGATATTGGACATTACTGCAATGACAATAGAGAGAACACAAGACAAGCATAGATAGTAAGTACAATAGGCAATAAATACAATACAATAAATACTTATCTGTATGTGCAAATATGTGTTAGGGACTTAAGGTAGAAAAAGGCTGGTGTTTGTAAATAGCATCAGAAATACATGTAATTTAAGTGTACAGTGCATTTAATCACTATAGCAGCATAGTGTTCAAGAAGAGCAGCAAGGGGTGGTGTTCAGGTGTTCTGCTAATAGCATAGTGTTCATGTATAGAGGGTATACTGTTTAGAGAATGCAGTACACAGCTTACATACTGCAGAACAAAGTGTTAGTGCATACAGTTCCTGAGCTTATAAAGTTCAGTGTATATGTACATGTTCTCACCATGTCTCCGAACTGGTTCATGCCAAGTGTGTAGCCTTTGATGCCCTGGTCAGCCAGTTGGTTGTGCTCCTCTATCAGCTTACGATTGTTCATCCAGGTCATCTTACGTCGAGACTCTTCTCCCTCAGAATCATAACTCTTACCTGAGGTCAGGACAAACATTCATGCAAAACATTAATCTAAACATATGATTTTGGATGTAAATCTTATTAGAAATTCTAGATGTTCTACAGCTTTCTAGAATAATCTTAGATCTGGTCTAAATATTTCTTCAGTTCTGTTTCTGAGCTTAAAAAGAGAAATATTAGACATTTAAACTAGATTAAAGATGGTTTTACTTGCAAAGAAATTGGTTTGGTTTGGTTATTATTATTAATATTTGAATGTTCAGTTCAGTGAGTTCAGTTTCATTAATCTGTGTATTGGGAAGATAGTTAGTTGTTAATATCTTAACTGAAATGAGTAACGACTAAAACAGCTTCCTGAAGTTTCTACATTTCTCAAAATGTGCATGTGTGGAGATTTTATAGATGGAAATGGAGATGTGATGAACTGATAATAAGACATGTTGGATAGAGATGGATTTGATGGATGGAAGGTGAAATGTGATGGACTGAGATGGAAGTGTTATGGTTGGATGCTGAGATGTGATGGATGGATGTTAAGATGGATGGAGGTGAATATGTGATGAATGGAGTTTGAGATTTGTTGAATGGTGGTGGAGATGGTTGGAGGTTGTGATTTCATGGACTGAGATGGAAGTTTAATAGATGGAGGGTAAAATGTGATGGATGGAGGTGAAGATGTGATAGATGGAGGTTGAAATGTGATGGATGGAAGTGAAAATATGATGGAGAAGAGGTGCAGATGTGATAGATGTAGGTGGAGATTTGATGGATGGAGGTCGATATTTGATGAATGGTGGCAGAGATTTGATTGATGGAGGTCGATATTTGTTGGATGGAGGTGGAGATGTGTTAAATGGAGGTGGAAATTTGAAAGATAGAAGTGGAGATGTTATTGATGGAGGTTGATATTTGTTGGATGGAGGTGAAGATGTGATTTGATTGGTTATAATAATAAATATTTTCTCACCAAACTGCAGTTTCCAGGCATGAAACTCCTGCTCCTCCAGAGAAACATTGTTTGCACTAGCCACAACCACAAGAGTGGTGACAGCGAGCAAAACTCTCATTCTGTGTGTTGAAATTGGAAGTAAAGCACATTCATTATTTTTAAAAAATCAATCTCCTAAGACCATTCAAATCCAGATACTTTTATTTCTTCTTTTAAAAAGTGATATAATATGCTTATGTCCTCAAAATTGCCCTTTTGTTCTTAAATTCCCACTAGAAGAGACTGAACTGAATATTATTAATAAAACATGACCAATTATGTCCAGTAATATGAAAGATTCTACTTTAGATAAATAATGTAATTTATTTTTTTGTAATTTATTTTTTATGTATTTATTTATTTAAACAATTTATTTTTTATTATTTTCAACTCAGTCCAGTTTAAATCAGTAAATTGTAGCATATTACACATCATAAAACACATTTCCTGATTGTTTAAAGGGTTATTTTACTAAACACTTGCATTTTTATATAGTGTCTCTGTAAAACATGTATTTGCTTCAGTTATATATTAGTAATTCTCCTTGTGTATGTTTTAAAACCTACCTGAGCGTGATCTCTCGGTGTCCTGTAGCTCTGGGTTTGTCTATGATGGTGTGTATGTGTTTATATATCACTAAAGCTCCACCCTGTTACCCTGTGTCACAACTGACCACAGCATGAAACATATTTCAACCTGAAACTGTTATATGATTACATGTATTAAAATTTGTACAAGTTTGTTTTCAGTAGAAGATGTTTCACTTATTTACACTCAGAACATCAGTAAATATGGGAGAGGATGCACTAACTTTTACACACAACTGTATATAAAACTTTCAAATGGAACAGGATTGATTTTAATAAATAATAAGTTAAATCAAATGATCCAGTGCATAAAGGTCATCTCACTTGATAAGATGATGTTGGGAAATGGTCTAATTAGATCTTTAATAGTTAATGTACAGAATAAGGATGAAGGAACTGGAGAAGATCTTCTAATATCACTTCTTCAAAGTCTACAATATTACCAAATATGGTCTTCTCTTAGGACAGGAACTTTTAACTTTTTGTTGGGGACTTCTGAGAAAACCATGGACAGATAAATAAGTCCTGGACCTCATTAGAAGTTGAAATAACCAAAGTGAAGATCTCTTATTTTGTAGAAATTATGACAAGAACCAGTTCACTTGAGAAGACAGTTATACTGAGGGTAAAATAGGAAGAGGACCAAAAACAAGATGGATGGATACAGTCCAAGGAATAATGTAGACATTAAGAAACTTGAAGACCCAAGCAAAAGACATGATGTTGTGAGGAAACAGCATCCATATAGTCACCCACCAGGAGTTGGAATTGACTTGATAGCACTGTTGCTACATGGTCAATAAGGTGCACGTGTTTTTGCTAGGTGGTTGCTAAGGTCTTACAGGTGGTTGTGATGGTCTTGCTAAATGGTTGCTAGGTGTTTGCTATGGGGACTCAGGCGGTTACTATGGTATCACAGATGGTTGCTTTATTGTCTCAGTTGGTTGCTATGGTGTTGCCAAGTCAACTCTGTGGTAGCCCATGTAGTTGGTTGTTTGTTAGTGTATTTGTTGTTGCATTTGTAGGGTGCCAAAACTTTTGGATCCCATTCATTTCTATGGGGAAAAATCTTTTGCTACTACATTAAAAGCATGAATATGATCAAAAAGTTTTATACAAGCACACATCACACAGTCACATGACCCTATGCAAACGGCAGGACTAGCTGTATCTTATATAAGATTAACATCAGACTTCCTTAAGGGTGGGTTGTAATATTTTAATCAACTTCTCTTTCCTTTTATTTTTGTCTTCCTTTAAGTTCAATTGAGTTCATTTTTTGTAGATTTTTAAAGTGCAAAACATTAGATCTAAAAATTAGGATTTTTTACAACAATACAATATCTCAATATTCTTGATATTCTGAATAATAGAACTTTTAAGTAGTCTGGTTGCATTTTTATTTTGTTTAACAAGTGCTACAGAAACCTTAGTCATTTCTAGTCAGAATAGTTGCAGTTTGAATGGTAATTTACAAGTATTTTTAAGAAATATATTCTAAAAATGTGATAGAAAATTATTTCTAATTTTCAAAAGCTATATGTCATACTGATCATTACTTTTGAACAAGGCTTGACATATGTCACTTTATGTGTAATAAATATAAAATATAGTTTATTCTTTGTCTTTTTGAATTAAATTATGAACAAAAAATTACTTTTTCACCATATCTGATGTGGCACTGTAGTTTAAAAAGTATAATAACCATGCTGAGCAAATATGTGAATATTGTGAAAAATGTATTAAATTAACTTCAGTTCACCTGGATGCTTTTAAAAGTTACCAAGTTCCATTTTTACAGCACTACACATACTTTTTTATTTTAAATACAGTACTTTTAATGTAATAAAAACATGTCTGTGATTTGTTAAAAATCTTCAACATTTATTTAAAAGACAAAAGTACATAGAAGTAACTTTTACTGTTCTCACTGACCATTTTTATTGTATTTTGGAAATGGCAGTGTGTCTGTAAAATGCCAACTTAGGCCTCCATGTTAATGGTTCTTTCACCCACATGCAGGTCACCAATGCCATAGACACTGATTGACCCCCTGATTGAGTACTTAGCATCCCAAAAACAAGCTGAAACATGGAATCGGATGTCAACACTGTCTTTTACAGCATCTGAGGTGAATTCATCAAGATCTATAAATTTTGTCCTTGTGTAGCAGTTCAGGTTTCATATGAAGAGTTAATTTGCAAAAACATTTGTCTTCATTTGTATAACTGTTCAGTTCCAGGCATGCATGTTATGTCATGTACAAATTTCATAATAACAAAATTTAAATACATTTGTAACACATTTTTACATTTTATCATAAACAAATGGCTCAAAATTACTTATTGACTTTAACTGACTTCCATTAAGTCAAAATAAGTTTTTTCCTTCTCCTGTAAGGAAGATATCTGTTTAAAAAACTCTTCAGTAATACATTCAGAGATGGGCTTAACTGAACTTTTATCTGTTACTTTTGTCAGTTAAATAAAGGTTCAGGAGAATTAACACATCACAAACTTGCAGTTTATAAAATGTCCCAACATTTCCTGGGTTTGGACACTGTGTTTCCTAACAGCAGAAGTTTGTAAATCTGATGGTGTTAAAATTTCAATGTGTGTTAACAAACCGGATGTCTGATCCGAAATAGTCTTTCATTACCAGTCCCTTCCAAGCTTCTAAAGAAATGCTCCTCAGTTATCTCTGACCCTATCTGCCTATCTTGAGTTCGTTAAACAGAACGCTTTTAAATAAGCATACCTACCTCAACCATATTATGGCACCTTAGAGTAGGGGGGAGGGTGATAATTCCAGATTGTTTGTGTACTCACCTTTTTGTGTTACCTGGACCAATTCTAGCACTGCTATGGCATTGGTTTGTAAAAATAAGCTGAAAACCCATATGGACGGGCCATATAAAGATCTTCAGGTTGACGAAATTTTCGAAAAATCATAAAAAATCTATATCAAGAAAAGTATTGATCCTAGAGACACAAAATTAGGCTCAAAATGTCGGAAACCCCATGTTTCTATATGCATTTCTGTATATATATACAAACCGGATTCCAAAAAAGTTGGGACACTAAACAAATTGTGAATAAAAACTGAGTGCAATGATGTGGAGATGGCAAATGTCAATATT
>BRDA01007908.1:42898-53346 GCA_036984385.1 Crenuchus spilurus | reverse complement strand
CAATAAACACTATTAATCACTAGAATAGGAGATATTAGTCCATAAACAACCTCAATAAACACTATTAATCACTAGAATAGGAGATATTCGTCCATAATCAACCTCAATAAACACTATTAATCACTAGAACGGGAGATATTAGTCCATAATCAACCTCAATAAACACTATTAATCACTAGAACAGGAGATATTAGTCCATAATCAACCTCAATAAACACTATTAATCACTAGAATAGGAGATATTAGTCCATAATCAACCTCAATAAACACTATTAATCACTAGAACGGGAGATATTAGTCCATAATCAACCTCAATAAACACTATTAATCACTAGAATAGGAGATATTAGTACATAAACATCCTCAATAAACACTATTAATCACTAGAATAGGTGATATTAGTCCATAAACAACCTCAATAAACACTATTAATCACTAGAATAGGAGATAATAGTCCATAAACATCCTCAATAAACATTATTAATCACTGGAATAGGAGATATTAGTCCAATAGTCCACTATAGGACTATTCTCCTGAAATATCCCGTCTCAGGACACCTTTGAGTTCACATTAGAGAATTCAGAGGCCTGACAGGTGCAGATGAGATGAATCAGTGGTGTCCTGTCTCTGACGTAGAGCGTTTACTGCCTACCCAGAAATGTATGTTGGCCCAGCGGGTACGAAGTGCAAACACGCCGCACTCGTTACATAAAGCAGTGAGTCAAACACACACACATAATTCCTTCCACAAGGCTTGAATGACACTCGGGTTATGAGACATCATGTCTCTAGATGCCCCGAGGTCAGGCGGAGAAGCCGGTTAGCTGGCGGTGTAATTTATGACGCGCCGCTCAAGACCACACAGCACAGATCACGTTTATGTGCTGTTCACAATATACAACACAGCAATAAAGAACAGAAACACCCAGAGCTCAACAGCCAGGAGACACAGCGCCGGTCAGAGGGAGAAAAACGGGCCGGACCTGCCGAGGCCTGGACCGCAGCTGACAGCTTGATGTTGTAGTTATGTGGTGAAATACTGCCGTGTGTTATGGCTTTTACAGCGGCTGTAGATCTTTGCTTTTGTAGATCGCAGGTTTGGGGCATTTTTTTGAGTTTCTTAGAACAATTTTAGGAGGAGGCCAAAGGTGTGTCAAAAGTTTGAGGAACACATTTTGTTGTGTATATAACAGCTGTGGTCTGTTTCTTAGGGACCAGTTGCCACTTCGATCTCCTGGAAAGTCATGACTGAAGTGCCCGTGAGCAATGCACCTAACCCCCAACTGCTTCCTTGGCACTGTGGATAGGACTGCCCCCCCCACACCTTTCACTTTCATATCAATCAATCAATCAATCAATCAATATATCTATTTCTCTCTCTCTCTTTCTCTCTCTCTCTCTCTTTCTCTATCTTATCAGTATTTACATAGGCAGATGTCTAAGTAGTCAGTGTTCTAACCCATCATATGTGGGCTACACAAGAAGCTTCAGTCACCTTGAATAGTAAAAAATGTATAAAACAAAAATAAAACATTATGCCAGAAGTGTTTGACAATGTTGGAGAGAGAAAAACATGGAGAAACATAGAAAGAGATACATAGAGAGACATGGAATGAGAGAGAGACATAAAGAGAGACATGAAGAGACATAGAGAGAGACAGAGAGACATAGAGAGATACACGGAGAGTCACATTAAGACAGATATAGAGAGAGACATGGAGAGAGTCATAGAGAAAGAAAGAGAGACAGAGAGAGAGATGTGGAGAGAAAGACATATGTAGAAAGAGGCATATAGAGAGAGACATGGAGAGAGACAGAGAGACATTGAGAGAGACTGAAAGACATAGAGAGAGACATGGAGAGAAATACATACATAGAAACAGACATATGGAGAGAGACATAGAGAAAGACGTGGAGAGAAAGACATCCGTAGAAAGAGACATATAGAGAGAGACATGGAGAGAGACATGGAGAAAAACATGAAGAGAGACAAAGGGACATAAAGAGAGACAGAGAGACATAAAGAGAGACATGGAGAGAGACATGAAGAGAGACACAATGACGGAGAGAAAGACATATGTGGAAAGAGACATATAGAGAGAGACATGGAGAGAAACAAAGAAATAGAGAGAGAGACATAGAGAGAGACAGAGAGACAGGGAGAGACATGGAGAGAAAGACATACATAGAAACAGACATATGGAGAGAGATATTAAGTCATAGAAAGAGACATGGAGAGAAAGACATCCGTAGAAAGAGACATATAGAGAGAGACATAGAGAGAGACATTGAGAGAGACATATAGAGAGACATGGAGAGAGACAGTGAGACATAGAAAGAGACGTGGAGAGAAAGACATCAGTAGAAAGAGACATATATAGAGAGAGACATATATAGAGAGACAGAGAGACATGGAGAGAAAGACATACATAGAAACAGACATATGCAGAGAGACATAGAGAGAGACAGAGAGACATGAGGAGAGAGAAGATAAAGACAAACAGAAAGTCTGTAAAAAGTAAAATATTTGAGCAAATCTGAGACAAAAAAACTGATTATGTGATCATGTCATGGGTTTCATCAGGGATTTCAGTCACATGACCTTGAATGGGACCCTTCAAATAAATGAAGATGTCCATAAAAGTGCCTGATTTAAAATTAAGATATCGAGTCACACTGAGGACAAAATGTGTCTCTGTTCCCACATTAAAAAACAGAAGAGAGATAAAAATGATCACTATTCACTATAATAGACACTTACAGGTGTTAATCAGCATTTGTATATTTCTTTATTTATGAAAGTTATCAGTCAGTGAACCACACTTGAGAGTCACACCACAGGACAATTTAGAGATTTGCCTCCAAGATGTAAAAAAAATTACCAAAACAAAGCAGCTTTTATAACAAGTCAATTTACTGCATTTTACACGACGTCAATACTAATTTTATTCACTTTTATCTTGTGTGACAGTAAAAATGTCATGTCACCTCAACAACCCACATCTGTAATGTAATTGTTAATTAGTTTATCTCCTGCTGAGTCTTATTGCAGCCCTAATCAAACAACAACAATGGACAGCAGAGCACAGACATTTCAATTAAATAGAAATAATGAAGTAATGTGATACATATAACAAAACAACAGTAATTACTGTGGACGTCTATGGAGTAAAATGACATGCAGAGATGAAAGCTGAGTAAGGCAGAGTAGTACAGAACAATACTCCAGGCAATAGCAATTTGGCTTCACTGCATTCAGCCAGGAAATCATCTGCCAATACAGCACAGAGCCTTTATAATAAGAACCATGGAGTATAGAGCACCGAGACAAAGGTCATAGAGAAAAGAAACGACTGGAGAGAGGGGGGCAGAGTGATATATACAAATAGAGACATACAGAGAGTGAGAGAGATGAGAGACATAACGAGAATGAAAATGAAGGAGAGATGAGAGAAAGGGAAAAGGGAGAGAGTGATATACAAATAGAGACATACAGAGACTTTGAGAGATGAGAGAGATGGAGATGGAGACATACAGAGATTGAGAAATAAAAAAAGAGATGAGATACAGAAAGTGAGGGAGAAAAAGAGCTGAGACATACAGATAGTGTGTGAGAGAGAAAGAGACATAAGAGAAATAGAGTGAGAAAGAGAGTTGAGAGATGAGATACAATGTGTATGACAGAAGGAGAGAGATGAGATATATACGGAGAGTGAGTGAGAAAGAGAAATATGGGTGAGACATAGAAAGAGTGTGTGAGAGAGACATTCAGAGAATGTGAGAGAGAGAGAGAAAGATGAGAGACATACAGAGAGTCCTAAAGAGAAGGATGAGGGAGACAGAGTTTGAGATGAGGCAAACAAAGAGTGTGAAAGAGAGAGCGGTGAGAGACAGAAATGAGACAGTGAGCGCAAAAGAGACGTGAGAGTCCGTCAAAGTGAGATCAGAGAGAGAAAGAATGAGAAAAGTGATCATGAGATAAACATACAGAGGGACAAATAAAGAAGAGAGAGTGGGAGACACAGAGAAACCTACAGGATAAGAGACAGAGAAAGAGAGATAGCGAGAGATTGTCTGAGAGAAAGAGTGAGAAAGAGAGAGACATAAAGAGAGAGAGAGGCTGGACTACAGGATGCTCTCTGAGATTGCAGATAAAAAAACCTTTGTCCTGTTTTATCTTGTAAGAGCTCTCTCTCTCTCTCTCTCTCTCTCTCTCTCTCTCTCTCTCTCTCTCTCTCTCTCTCTCTCTCTCTCTCTCTCTCACTCAACCTTTCACATGACAAGACATAGCCAGAGAGACATTCTCTGTGAAATATGATGTAATACTCTGATAAAACAGTGGACTCACTCAGAATATATGGTCTGAATAATATATTCATAACATGTGCATGACCTACATGCATAAACGTGAAGAGTAGACTTGATCACAGGAGACAAACCTCTCAGCCAGAGATGGTTCGGTTCATGCATGATGCGCTGGATGTTAAAGTGGACGTGTACAATCCAATGAGCAGTTGCTATTCTTATTCCAAGCATAGTCAATACGCCTCGATAAGCCAGGTCATCAGTTGATGGCCGTCTGAGGCTCCACACTGCATCACTGGGTGGCATGGAGGTTTGGTGTTTGGTGTTTGTGTATGGATGTACAGTACCAGTCAAAAGTTTGGACACCTTCTGGACATTCAGTGTTTTTTCATGATTTAAAAATGTCCTGCATTGTAGATTAATACTAAAGTCATCTAAACTCTGAGTAAACACATCTGTAATTATTTAGTAAACAAACAAGTAAACAAACCAGAATGTGTTTATATTTGACATTCTTCACAGTAGGCACCTCTTGCTCAGCTTTCTTGGCATTTTCTCAGTCAGCTTTATGAGGTAGTCACCTGGAATGGTCTTGTCTAGAGGTCATGACTTGCATTTATTGCCTCTTAATGTGTTTGAGACATCAGTAGTGTGTCTACTTTGAAGAATCTAAAACATTGAATGAGAACTTTTGACTGGCATTGTATTTGCCGAAATATGGTTGGCACTCTGTCCTGGGTGACCCGCTTGTGCTTGATGCAGTCCTCCTGGTGGACGGTCACTTCCGGTTGAGACACTGTGTGTGATTGGTTGCCGCTTCTCGCTGGTGTGTTGTTGAGTTCTGAGTGTGCGGGTTGTGTTGACTGTAAAGCATCCTTGGGTATTAGAAAGGCTCTGTATAAGTATAACATTCATTCACCTCACGGCAACCTGGTCTGCACTTCCTCTTCCTTGAATTTCTCTGCAGGGTGCCTATCCATCCAGGCAGCGGACTCTGGGAATCACGCCGCCGGCCCGTGCATCTTAGTAGACGGCGTAAATCCAGCGATGCATGAAGAGACATCGTGTTTGTGGCTGCAGGAATGTAATTAATTAAAATGCCCATAAATGCTCTAGCTACTGATCATAATAACGCTGCCAAAATTCAGCCAGACTGCAATCAGCCATGCATGCACATTTGTGTGTGTGTGTGTGTGTGTGTGCATTGCCATTTCAATGAGAAAAGTGTAAATGCCACGTCAAGGCTGGATGAACAGCAAAAAAAAAGCAGCTGGTGATGATCTCTGCATGAATATACGAGGGTGAGTCAAAATTAGTTAAATTAAAACTTCTGTTGGTCTCATCAACCAACGAACCAGGTTGTTGTCTCCAAAATTACAGGTTTGCATATGTTACATCAGTTCATTTATGGCTGAAGGGCAACAAAAATGGCCGCCCCACTTGTGATTTGCATAAAAGAAGAGCAGCATGCCGTAATGCATTGCATCTGTGTTTGGACCTCAAACGAAATTTGGACGGACACTCTAAGGAAGGTGGAAGATTCTGACTGGTGATGAGATGTGTTATGTGGGTCAGACATGGGCCAAATGTCATCAGGCGGGCTTGACTTCTGGCCAGTATTAAGGTTGACCTCTGGTTGAGTTGAGGCAGCCAGACATCGCCTGAGACAGCAGCATCATTCAAGGCTAAATGTGGGCCATAACAGAACCGCAGACATGGGCCACATTTGGGCCATTCTTTCTTTGCTGTCTAGGTAGTGCATCTCCAAAATCTTGTATATGCTCAAATAGTTCATTTGTGGTCATAAATAAATTCAAAAACGGTCATATATTGTTTACACATAACGATATATATTTACATATGTCACCATCTTATTAAAACTGGTGCCGTGACCACAGTCAAAGCCAAAGCCCAATTTGGTTTTGTTCAGCCGTTCAACTCCTTACTCTGCTCTCAGCACATGCCAGTTAAAAGATCATCTTCATCAATCTGAAGAACCCTTCTGCCTCGGAAAGAAGCCTTTATTCATGCAAAGGGTGCTTTGACTGTTAATGGTTCTGTAATTAACCATTTTATTTATTAAAGAACCCTTGAAGAACCATCTTTAAAAGCGTAGCTGGACTTGCACAAATTTGGAGAGATTGATGGCTGAGACAGAGTCTAAATACAAACATTACCTAGTCCAGTACTGCTAAGTACACTAGCATTTGCTGACTCATGAACAGTTAGAATTAGCTGCCAGGGTTGCCAGGTCATTTAAGTTTAAACCAAGATAAAAAGTTATTCCTAATGGTTTTTCAAATTTAGACCTTTTAGACATATTCAAATACAATGACTTTGGTTAATCCATTAATTAGGTACATTCATAACATTATACATATTATCCACTGGGGGCGCTAGTTACATCCAAGAGGCCTGGAAGAGTATAAATTCCCTGAGAAGAAGAGATGGATGGATGTTTTTGGCAGGAAGCTGAGCAGAGAGAACTGCATGGATGAAGGCACTGTGATTGAGGATGCTACTTGCCTTACTGGACTTTTTAGATTTTGAGTTCTTCCTTCATTCCACAAGTTGAACATCTTCTTATAGAGCTTGTGCTCTTAATCTTAGGAAGGGCTAAGCTGGGGCTGACAAAGCCTACCTACATAAAGGTAAGATAGGCCCTCAGTAGTACACACTCAGCATTAACAAAATGTTGATTTCAGAGGAGTCGGGGACAAAACTGGCTTGAGTACAGGAGTGGGGGGCAGGGGACTTGAACATAAATTCAATTATTATTCATTATTAATAAATATTAAGTTAAATATGATTAATATTGTATTAATAATCATTAGTTATGATGAATAATACTAACAACTAATATGTATTATTAATAATAAAATAATAAAAAGTTATATTAATTATTAATTATTTAATAAATATCAATAAATCATTAATAATTTTTTTAATTGAACATTTAATAAAACTCAAACTCTTACAGTGGCAGGTAAACACAGACTCCTGGCCTAAATGGAGTGACAGCAAAGACAACCAATCGCACGTTACCAAGAAACAGCAGAGCCAATCAATGAGCTTGTGGGTTCTAAAGGGAAACGGCTTCAGCTTCAGGAGCCACTTTCTGTTGGGTCCTAGTGCTCAACCAGTCTCCATTTAATATAGGGTAACATTGTTTTTGGATGGTAAACTCTGCAGGGGACCAAAATTACCTTTTGAAAATTTCAGGGGACATGCTCCCACTGTCCTCCCCCCAAATTACATCCATGACTCTCACATATTCTTGTACATACAGTAAGTTCTTTGAGCATGCCTGAGCAAAACAAAATGCACGTTTTGATCACACAATTTATCATATTAATAAAATAAAAGTGACATTACATCAACAAAATTACTTACATTTACATTTCTGTTACATGTAGTTTGACTATACAAAATGCCATCTCTGTAGACCAACCAATGTACAGCATCAGTGTGGCATGTTGGCCAGCTTGTAGCACTGTTGAGATGTTACTGAAGACCAGTTTGCATTGTTGGGTCTGGTGTTTATCATCTTCCTCTTGACAATAACCTGTAGATTCTCTCTAGAGCTCATGTCTGGAGAGTTGACTGGCCAATCAAGTACCGTATTATCAGGGCAGTAGTAGTGCTGGCACTGTGGGCATCTGCTGGAACTGGTCAGCGTATCGGCAGATGGAAGCATGAAGAGCTCTAAAATCTCCTGGTAGGGGTTGACTTTGGACTTGATCACAGACTCACAGATCAAACCATCACAGACTGCAGAAACTGAACACTGGACATCGGACACCTTGGATTCGGTACCTCTCCTTCTTTGGACCATTAAGCACCAGTGCAGTACAGTCCACTCTTTGTTCTCCGGTCTTGCCTGAATCCATCAGTTTTTATGAGTTTATCTTTATAAATGTAGCTCTTGAGTTCTGTGCATCGCGGTTTATTGAAGTGGTTGTTTTGCTGCTCGGGGACCAGGTCTGCAGATCACCTTTTGATTAATAGAGATTGGGTTGAGGTCCATCATCAGTGTGGTTGCATATCGATTAGCCTTCACTTCTAGCCGTGTCTGCTGGATTGCGTAAAGAAGCTCCGTCATTTGAAATGTTCTGTTTAGTGTGATCAAAGAGCAAGGAGTGAAAAAGGGGGAGCTGGAAAAGTCCAGATCAATCTGTCTCTCTCTGTCTCTCGCTCTCTCTTCCTCACTTCTATCCTTCATTGGCTTCATCTCGGTCCATCTGGCTGTGGTTGTGGATCTTTGTTTCTTCAGTCTTGGGCAAGCAAACGGCAATGGCTGTGGGCATAAAACTGCAGCCCAGAGATAAAGAGCGAGAGAGAGATTGAGAAAGGAAGAGAGAGAGAGAGAATGAGGGAGGAAAAAGTTCACTCTTCTACATTATTGCTGAGGTAAAGATGATGGTTGCTCAGCACAGGGAGGAAAAGAGAGAGAGTTAGAAAAAGAGTGAGAGCGAGCGAGAGCGAGAGTCAGAGCAAAAAAAGAAAAGAAAAAGAGTGACAGAGTTAGAGTGAGAAAAAGAGAGAATAGAAGTAGAAAGACAGAGAAACAGGGAGACTTAGAATGAGAGCAGAGAGAGACAAACAGAGTCTGAGGAAGAGCAGAACAGTAGACACAAGGAGAGAGATTTGAATAGAGGAAAAGAGGGAGAGAGAGAGTATTTGTGATGGAGGGAGGGACAGAGGAAGATAAAGAGAGTGAGACAGAAAGTAGACAGAGTGAGGAGAGAGAGACAGAGAAAACCAGAGAGTTGGAGAGAGAGTGAGACAGAAAGTAGACAGTGTGAGAGGACGGAGAGTTAAACAGAGTGGTGGAGAGAGAGTTTGATAGAAGGACAGAGTGAGAAAAGTAGAAGGACAAAGAGAGAGTTAACGTGTTAGATGTGGAGAAAGTTAGAGAGAGAAAGGAAGATGGAGATGGAGAGAGAACTTTACAGAGAATAGGAGCGATAGTCAAGGAGAGTGAGCGATAGTCATTGAAAGTGAGATTGAGAGTTACAGACAGAGAGACAGAGAGAGATTTGGAGAGTGAGACAGAGAGACTGACAGTTGGAAAGTGAGAGTGAGACAGAGAGATAGACAGAGAGTTGGAGAATGAGACTGAGAGTGAGAGACATTTTCAGAGTGAGATTGAGAGTAAGTCTGAGAGTGAGACAGTGAGAGAGATAGACAGAGAAATAGACAGTTGGAGAGTGAGACAGAGAGATAGACAGAGAGTTGGTGAGACAGAGAGAGATAGAAAGAAAGTTGGAGAGTGAGACAGAGGCTGAGACAGATTTGGAGAGTGAGACAGAGAGTGAGACAGAGAGTTGCAGAGTGAGACAGAGAGTTGCAGAGTGAGACAGAGAGTTGGAGAGTCAGAGAGTTGGAGAGTCAGACAGAGAGTTGGAGAGTGAGAGAGAGAGAGATAGACAGAGATTTGGAGAGTGAGACAGAAAGTTGGAGAGTGAGACAGAGAGACAGAGAGTTGCAGAGTGAGACAGAGAGAGACAGAGAGTTGGAGAGTGAGACAGAGAGACATAGACAGAGAGTTGGAGAGTGAGACAGAGAGTTGGAGAGTGAGAGAGAGAGAAAGAGATAGACAGAGAGTTGGAGAGTGAGACACGGAGAGTGAGACACGGAGAGTGAGACATGGAGAGTGAGACACAAAGAGGGAGAGTGAGACAGAGAGTGAGACAGAGAGTTGGAGAGTGAGACAGAGAGTGAGACAGAGAGTTGGAGAGTGAGACAGAGAGAGAGACAGAGAGTTGGAGAGTGAGACAGAGAGAGAGACAGAGAGTTGGAGAGTGAGACAGAGAGTTGCAGAGCGAGACAGAGAGAGACAGAGAGTTGGAGAGCGAGACAGAGAGAGACACAGAGTTGCAGAGTGAGACAGAGAGACATAGACAGAGAGTTGGAGAGTGAGACGGAGAGTTGGAGAGTGAGAGAGAGAGAAAGAGATAGACAGAGAGTTGGAGAGTGAGACACGGAGAGTGAGACACGGAGAGTGAGACACGGAGAGAGAGAGTTGGAGAGTGAGACAGAGAGAGAGACAGAGAGTTGGAGAGTGAGACAGAGAGAGAGACAGAGAGTTGGAGAGTGAGACAGAGAGAGAGACAGAGAGTTGGAGAGTGAGACAGAGAGA
>BRDA01007908.1:14642-31656 GCA_036984385.1 Crenuchus spilurus | reverse complement strand
ATTATTCTTATGGGGAAAATGCATCCAGCTAACGAGCAAACCAGCTAACGAGCAAACCAGCTAACGAGCTCAGCTCCTGCACGGATTCAACTTGTAAGTAGGGTTACCACTGTATAATACATTATACACCCCCCCCCCCCACCTCCCACGCTGAGGGGTCCTCTTTTTCATCATCTCAGATATGGTCACCCTAATAAAACATATGACAGTTTACCTTTTATTTACAGTTTATTCTCATTTTTTGATATACGACTGACTCCTTGGCTCCTATCACCACCATTGGAAAGTCTCAATAAGTGAATTATGCAGACATTTTGGTAAAAAATCCCCCCTTTACACACTACATCAGACATTGTGCTGTCTTGAAACAACAACAAAAATGGTTTTCCATCATATGTTCCCATGATATATAAACCTTCATCACCTTCGTGATGTTTTATCTGGTCTGGCATTAGAAAACCTGCCCTCTTTCTCCAAGTATTCCTGAATCGTCCGGCACGGCACAAAGACTGGAAGAGAGTGAGCGAGAGAGGTGTGAATAGAGTGAAGAAAGAGAGAGAAAGCATTCAGAAGGTAGGTCCATTCAAAGCTCTTTTCTCTTTTTTTCCCTCCTCCATTGTGCTGAGCCAATTCCGCGGAGATAAGCCAAGTGTTTGGGTTTCGAGGCAGAAGCGTGAATAGGGCTGAGATTGGGCCTGATCCCGGGTCTGTGTCGGGCCAGGCTCGGGGGTGCCCAGCCAATGACCTTCTGCAAGCCCCGCTTCACTCCAGCTCCTCCGTTTCATAAAGTGATTATTTGGTGCTCTGACCTTTGACTCCTCTCTCTGCTCTGTATTGAGAGCCACTCGATGGCCACTGTCAGTCAAAGCCGAGTCGAGGGTACGGAGGGGAACATGGCTTTCACAAACATGAGAACATGTTCCTCTGCTGGAAAAACCAAAGGGAACAAGGGCCAGTCTGAGCTGAAATGGGGAAGGGCATGGCTGGTGTTTATGGGGGCTGCATTTCTGTATATTTTTCTTTACACTTTTAACATTTGTGACTAGCGGCATCTCTAGAACAGAAAGCCAGGTGGGGCACAATAAATTCTGTATGGGCATCATCCCACTCATCAGTAAAACTAAACACAAACCTACTCGCTCAATTAATTCAACCACAAATGCACCTCATCAATTAAATTCCAAAAAGCGATTTTGGCACCCCCACCTTGAGATGCATCCCCTATACCGCTGCTATTCTGTTGCCTTTACTTTGGTTATTGTGGCCAAAGGAGCTTAAATACAATCCAGTCCAGTCATAAATAAAGGAAATAAAGCTGTTACTGAGGTACGTCTGTGTATCTAACTGTTAACTTTGATTAAATTGTCAATGTGATTCATTATATTGCATCGCTAGCAATGAGCTTTAAAACGTAAATCTTCAATAATGTCCTGTAGACTGGCATCGTTAGCACTGCTGGTAGACCTGTATGACTGTACACTTCATACACCTGCACATTCAGCTACTTCCTTCACACTCTGACCTTTAACCCCCAAATACAGTCACTGCTTTATCATTAACATCTGAGACATTCACTGCACTGTACCACCTCTTCTACATCTCACACACCCTGCAGGGATTTATAGCCTCATCATCCTCATACAGCGCCACCTGCAGGAGCCTGAACTTACTACCACCTTAAACACAGTAAAAGGTTACAATAACCAAAGTAAAGGCAACTGAATATCACTGCTAAGTAAGTCTCCCAACAGGGGATGCATCTCACGTTGGGGGTGATTAATTAATTAATTGACTAGGTTTGTGGAGTTTGACTGACGAGTGGCATGCTGCCCATACAGAATTTGTGCCCCACCTGGCTTTCTATTCTAGAGACGCCACTGGTGCACATGAACCTGTAAGCCTGCGAAGCCTCCAAGACTGAGAAATGTCGGCCTATAACTGATGTTCTCTGGATGACTAAAAGCCAATAGGAGCTGAGTATTACTGGATATTGTCAGAAAATTAGCCCTACTGTATTATTGTATTATAATTCAGCCCGACGCCGTGCAGATGCACATTTCATGGGGTGACTTTTCTGAATGCTGTGAAATTTTGCCAAAAGACGCTGCGCAAAAACATCTATTAGTTGACAAAAAAGGTAATTTCTAAATCCCATCTCCTTCATGAACTCTTTTATGGAGAAAGCAGCTGGATGCAAATGAGCAGTTTGCCGTGTAGTGTGAAGAGACGCCACGAAGGAGGTCTGATGATCCCACGGCCGTTTCGGCGAGGCTCAGTTTGCGAGTGTGGAATTTAATATCGCTCCTGTCGCGTGCCAAGTCCTCTAACTACAGGCAATGGCAAACAGGCACTTATCTCATACACAATGTGTTTCTCACTTGGGGCTGGAGTTAATTTGGCCTTTACAATGGTGGCAAAGTTAGTTATGAAAGCAGCATTTCCTTTCACGCCTTTGAATGTAGTGTCGGCTGTCGAGGCGCTCCAAATGGCGTACAAGCAAAAACGTCTTGAATAAGCTGCCATGCTGATCACGAAGCCCGGGTTTTGAATAAGCGACTGTACAGCTGAATCACTCGTGGAGAGTTCATTTGTAGCCATCTACGCTTCTATAACCACTAGCCGTGTCATTTTGACAGGATTTATCTGCACAGCATCATTGTCGTAGCCAACAAAAGCCTACAAGCAGATACATTGCTGAGCTGCCATATTGGAAATGGACCTGGGCTAGTTCTGCCCTAATTCCAAGCTTAGGTTTAGGCCCATGTAACACTGAATGTTAAACTAATGTTCTGGTATTGTTCTTGCATGGTTCTGTTAAATGACAACGTTTCTGGAATGTTCTTTGAAGGTTCTGACTAAAGTTTGAACAAACCTAGATATAACGTTCCAACCTAACGTTAGCCTAACGATGAACGAATGTTCCCTGTTTGTCACCTGACCGGGTGTATAATAATAATAACATTAAGGGAATGTTCAAAGAACGTTCACATTAATGTTCACACCTAACGTTCTGATAACCAAGCAAGAACTCCACACGTTCTGTAAATGTTAGCATAACCTAAATGGAACATTCTCACAACGTTCTTGCAATGTTCTTTTGTTAGCTGGGGGGTTAATTTATTTAGAAAATGTCTAGAAAAACTGTTGTATGCTATGCAATGTTTCTTTTTGACTCCAAGTGTAGGTCAACGACACTACATGGACAAAAGTAACTTCATTAAAAATATTAAAATGACTTTTTCCGATTTTGTTGGTATAACTGCTGCCCAGGAAGCCTTTCTCATAGATTTTGGAGCATTGCTCTGAGCACTCAGTGAGAAACATCAGCAGATTGGATGAACACCATCACCACCTCGTCCCCAACCCATCCCAAAAGTATTGGAGTATCTCATGCATGTCTTTACTTGTCATGCTCAATTTTCATTGGCTATTGACGGGGTCTATTTTGATTGAGTGCGTCAAGTATACACTGCTAGAACTGTGTAAAAAAAAAAAAAAGTCAAAAGGTTTGATTCACTTTAGTCTTAAATACGATTGGGAGGCCAAAAATCTGCACCCCTCACAAACTACTCCCTCCGCTCTACTTTTCCCAACTGTTGATTGTGACTGATGAAAAGTCTTCAGACTAGACTTAACCAGACTTAGAATTAAGGCTTTTTACTACTTTTGAAATCATTTTTTAAATAATTAATGAATATACATTTTTTTTTGTACTTTTTATCATTTGTTTAAGATTATTCATATTTTTATTTTTTTATTTTACAGTCATTATTTGTATTAGAACTTTGATTTTTTATTTGAATAATTTTAATTAATTTGACCTCATTATATCCGTCTTTTGTTTTAATTGTTCTTTCTATTTTACATTTTAGTTACTTTTTATGTATTTCTTTTACTAATGTAATTATTTTATGCTTATTTATTTTGTTAGTTATTTTAATGTGTTGTATCAGTTTTTATATAGTGTCAGTTATCAGTGTACTCTGATTTTAAATAAAGGTTGACTAATTGATCAAATTTGACAATTAGCTTATGATGTCACAGTCTAGGACTTTGCCCATTTTACCTCCGTCTTGTGCGACGTTCACGGTTTGTTGGTATCATGTACTGACGTCCCCATATGCCAAGATAAATATAATTTTCCATTCTATGGCTCTTTAGAGAATCCCCGAATACTGGCGCCTAGCACTGTAGTTTCATAATCAGAGCTAATGGAACCAACAATAGAGACACCACGGTTCTAGTCCTTGTTGGACTCCAGCCTTCAGCCTGACATGACCATATTCTTAGCTCGAACATTGAGTGCCCTCTTCCTCAGGTGCCCTTTTTGTCCCTCTTCCAATTCTAACACATTTCCATCATGGCGTCTCGTTGAGGTACTACTCAATTACTTTGCCTCCTCGTGGAAAGGCAGGAGGACCCCGCTGCGGCCTCACGATCCTGGCACTTTACCAGCCCGGCATTTCTGACCCACTTCAGCTGTACGCAGAAAGAAAACCCATTTCAGTCGAGTTTCACTCTCGGCTTCCACTCCACAGCAGCAGAACGGAGAGAGAGAGTTTATTCTGTGGGGACACTGAGGAGCCAGTATCTTTCAGAGAAATCGACCTCTCTATCTCTGACACACACATTCTCTCTCTTTCTCTCTCTCTCTCTCGCTCACCATTGTCTCTGCAGAAACTGATATGACGATGCACTCTTATCCCACCAGTCAGTTTTCCTTAAATGCATAAGCACCAAAACAAACATATACAGACCCTCAGGGGTCTCTCTCGCAGTGTCAATTACAGTGCATAAGCATGAACGTTCCTCTCTCCACCACAAGGGGTAATTAGCACATGCCTCTGACACTTCCGACCCTTCAATAAACTACATTCCGCAGCATTCCCCACATGCCCTTCCCAATTAACAACCACCCCGAGCCATCATAAATATTGATTTTATTTATTTTTTTTATTTGGAAAGAAATTGGTGTCTTGGAAACACAAGAGAAGAATCCTGAATCATGGTTCTTCAAATGTTTGTTCAATTTGCTCATTAGCAATTAAGGCTGCTTTCCTTTCCAAATATAAGCCTGTCGAGATTTAATAACATCCTGCTGCGAGAAGATGCAGGCTGTGTCTAATGTCATCACACGCACATGTCAAAATTGCAGTCCTGAATACTTAAAACAAGCTATGTCGTGGTTTCTTTGGCTTACGGTTCTTGGAACATCTCCACATTACCTGAAAGGGTATGTACAAGTATTGTGACCACTGCTGTTCTACTTCCGTGTGTAGTCTCCAAAGTAGCCGTATTGGCTTTTGTTTGGTTCAGTTCATAAGTTGTGTAATTGTTTAAAAGTCAGGTAATATTCCCAAGGCTATACCCCAGCCTCATCTCCTAGTCAAAGGTGAGTGAATGGCATCTAGAAACAATCCATTCGATTAATATCACCATTGTCTTCACTCAGCTCCTCTCTCAGACATTTGTCTACAATACCATGCACCTCTACTCTTTCCTCTCCTTCTGGTTTTCCTCAGCTCTCCTCTGGGGTGTCCCATTGACTCAGCTGTATAAAATCAAGCTCCTGCTCTGTCTTTACAAGCACTTGTGAAAGAATGGGTCATTTTTTAGTGAGGTACTATAATAGTGATGCCATCGTTGCATCAAGTCATGAAATTTCTTCCCTCCTGGATAAAATAGTGTAAGTGAATAGTGGAAGTGTTTAACTCATGTAAAGTTACAGAGCGGGGTCACTGAGTGCTAAGGCACATAGTGCATCAAAGTCACCAATGGCTGACTTAAGAACTGCAGAGCTCCAAACCTCCCCTGGCATTGGTATCTGCACAACTGTGCCCAGGGAGCTTCCTGGCATGGAAGATCAGCTGCATGCACGCCCTACATCACCAAGCACAATGCCAAGAGTTGGATGCAGTGGTGTAAAACTCATCACCACTGGACTCATGGAGTGACCATGGAATTGTGCTTCTCTCTCTGACAGTCTGATGGACAAGTCTGGAATAGGATGTTAATTGTTGACTACATATTGCCAGCTGTGAAATCTGGTGGAGGAGGAATAATGCTATTTGCTTGTTTTTCAGGGTCTTAGCTCAAGTGAAGGGAAATCTTATTGCATCCCAAGACATTTTGGATAATTGTACACTTTCAATTTTGTTGGAACAGCATGAAAGACAAGGTCCATAAAGGCATGGTTGGGTTTTGGGAGAACTTGACTGGCCCTAACCTCAACCCCATTGAGATGGACTAGAACCGAGATTGTGAGCCAGGCCCTCTCATCTGAGTGTCTGACCTCTCAATTGGTACTTTGAACGAAAAAACCCAGAAACACAATCCAAAATTCTTGACTTCTCAGGAGAGCAAACACTGTTATAGCAGCAAAGATGGTACCAACTCAACATGAACACCTGGACTTAGAATGGGATGTCATAAAAGCTCCTGATACTTTTTCCATATAGTGAAGTTGTTCTATAAAGAATCATCCATCAAAAGTTAGTTTGCAGATCCAAAATAGTTCTCAGCCCTAAAGGATTATTTTATCACCTTTATTTTTAACAGAACCAGACTTTCAGGAACATTCTCAGAATAGATGGTATCAGTCTGTCAGTGGGAAGGTGTCCTCAGGGTTCGTCTTCAATACCTTTAAAGAGCCCATATCCTATGTTTATTTTCTGTACTTACTGTATTTGTCCTTTGGAATGAAAGGTAATGCTATAATACACTGTAACTCATTTACAGTGTAGTTTACATTGTAACCCCTAATGAATCAGTACATATGAAATGCCAGCTTATACATAGGTTCAGCAGAAGAAAACAATAAAATGTCCTAAATCACACTGACTTGTCTCTGTGAGACCTGATCTAGATGCAATCTGAGAATGTTTGTTGATATATTTTTACAAAAACAGCCACATCATTTCAGGTGACTATTGAGATTTGATATTTGTTAGAAATCTCACAACTCCAGTTGTAAACTAAAGAAGCAAAATTTGGACTTGGAAAAGGACTTGACTGGACACAGTCTTGGCTATACAACTTTTCTCACTTTACTAAAAGTGGTAGAAAGTGAATTATGTTGTTAAAGGAGTGGTGACCCATCATATGTCCATATTTTGACATGTATTCAAACAGCTAAGACATCATTTAGATCCAAATTTTACTTTTAAAGCCAGAGCTGAAAAAACTAGCATTGCTAACAAACACTAGCATACAGACTATTTAGTGTATTTTGGACAGTGTTGTTTTCTTCTGTTGTACCTTCAGTTATGTACCTGTAGGTACAGTAAGCAGTAAATAGTTTATATGTAATGATTTATAAGGGGAGCTAACACTGTTACACTGCAAATTACAAATAAAAAATGGCCTGTATTATAAAGTGCTAACAAAAAAACAATATTTTTGTTACTGTGGCTTTAAGACTGGTATACATTTTATTATTCTCAGGGTTGTACCTGGTTGGAGTTGCCAATAAGTTACAACAACTAATCATATGTTTAACTTTACTGTAGTCTGAAGATGGCTCCAGGGTAGTGTGTGAATCCTGCTGGGCTGTGGGGTGGGGATACGTTTTTTGTGGGGGTGTAGAATATTTTCTGTATTTGAATTTCACCAAACTTTCTTTTCTTCTCCCATTCACTTGCAGGCCCTTTTAGCCCTGGAGGCACCTAGGAGCAAAACAAGGCATGCTTCAAACACTTCCCCAACAAAACATTATAAAACATTGAGCGGGCACACTTGCTTGAGTGTGTGATCTCTCCAAAGACGCTCTCATTTATACATCACACAGTACAGCTCAGCCGTCTGCGCTTAGACGACTCTCAGACAAGATATACTTATCCATAGCTGGCCTAGGGCAGAGTTTCCTGATCTGGCTTCAGGAAGACCATATTTACTTTGAAGCAACTGTTTTAGCTCATTAATCACTTTCCACAGTGCTCCTAGATGCCATTTTTGCCTAATTTTGGGGATTATTTGAAGATCCTTCTATAAAATTTTTGTTAAAACATGTTGATTGGGATGTGAAAGATCTACAAACATAAACACAGGCTAGTTAAAACATGTTTATTGTGTTTAGAATGGCAGTTGTAGTTGATTTTTAACATGATCAAAGTTGAAGTTGAGAGGTGAGTTTTGACTCGCCATTGTGAGGAGGTCTGTTGCTGCCCCTCTCCTTACTAACTGAACACACATACAATGAGCCACCATCATCAGAATTCTAAGAGTGTCACAGACAAAAATATTTATTAGTTTACAAGAATTTCAGTAGAACCAAATCTTCATTAGTATTAAAGTTATTCACAATAATTTGGGTATCACAATCAAACAGGACACCACGTATTACTTGTATTAATGTATGAAAAATTGACAGAGAAGAAGATTCAACCCTGGTCCACTTCCCAAACTTCATTAATTTACTTACTCAGGATCCAGTTTAAAGCTGGAAAATCACCAACAAAACAAAAGGAACTCTGAGTTTGGTTGAGAAATTATTTTTTTCTACAAGGTTAAAATAACATTTTCCCTAATTATCACCCTAATTATTGGGTGTATGGATTTAGGGAAAATCAATTATTGGTAGAGTACTTTGCATTATGTAGTTTGTTCTTACTTTCAAGTAATTAAATGTAAACTATCCACCCATCGTTTCATGGGGAGCACAAAGCAGCTATTCTGTGGCAGCTTTTCTGGCATATTCGTTTTCATGAAAAGAGGGACAGATTGGAAAATGTTCAGTGTTCCAATTGGATCATGGATGTAAGGATGGAGAAGGAGTGGAGATGAATGAAAATGGAAGCTGTAGAGAATGGAAAGGAGCTGTGGGGAAATATTAACTGGAGATTTCTCATATAGATATGGCCCATGGTTTTGGAGGAATGGTGGGTATATGTGGCAGCACCAAAGAGACACTAGTGGCTGGCTAACAGTGATGGCTGTGCTCAAAAGCACTGATGCTCTTGGCAGAAGCCACAGCCGAGGCTGCTACTTGGAAATGGTATAAAAAAGCCAGATGTGAGATACTGGAGGGTACGAGAGAGAGAGAGAGAGAGAGAGAGAGAGAGGGAGAGAACGAACCTATGGGGAGAAATACAGTTATTATCACTTCCTCCCAGCAGACAAGCAGAACAACACTCAGCGAAAGAATAAAAGAAGGCCAACATTACAAAACAAGTTGACAGCGAGTAAGCCAGAATGAGCAGGAAAGTGAGAGAGTGAGCTAGTGAAGGAGAGAAAGAAAGAAAGGCAGGCATCGTCACCGTAAACATACATAATCGCTCAGAGGAACAGCTAATTGGATGACTTTTCTTTTAAGTCCTCCTCAGAGGCACTGGGAGATGCTTCAGGAGAGGCTTTATATCAGAGGTTTTCTTGTGTTCAACATGGAATGGGACGCATAACGTGATGCACAAAACTCCTGGAATAAACATGGATTTGTGTTCATCCACTGTACATTTCATATGCTAATGCACCTCATCTGTTGCTTCCAAATGAAATGGTCTCTTCTACTAAAGTGGGATACTGTTCGGGAGCCAAGATGCCCCGACTCTGACTCTGCAAGGCCGGGCTTTTGTTGCAGAGCATTAGTTTCAAATTATGGTCATTTTGTCACATTCAGACCAACATGTCCTAGCCATTAAATCCTTCATCTGTGGGTCTGGCGTTGTTTCGCTGAGTCATGGTCATTACTTCATTACTGCTGCCTCTCGGAAGTGAGCAGCGGTCAAGAGAAAGGCTGGCCGAGACTTGGGCTTGGGGACGCATAAAAACCTGTTTTCCTCATTCTTTCTTTCCCCCCTGCAACAGTCCTCCTATTTCTCTTGGTCTCGTTCCTCCTTGTGACAAGACCTTGTTAGTGGCTGCTTGTACACAGGTAGCAATTTCCTCCGTGGGTCCCCGTGCCTTATGCGATGTCCTGCCGAGGGGAATGATAAATATTAGCCTCTCTCCCCATTTCGCAACACTGTATTTTCTTCCAGCATGTTTTGTCCCGCTAGTCCCTGCCAGTCTGAAGCTAGCTGTGAGACGGGGCCTGGTGTATGCAGGCACTCAAGAGGATGTGAACAGTGAGACGACCCAGAATGGCCTCAGGCTAGTCTGACACTCCATGCCCGAGTGATGCCGGCATACTAGCCGTCACAAATGCTTTCGCTTTTAGCTTCAGTTGACGGGAAAAGTCAAACACTTGAGCCTTCTGCATTTTATCTACTCTTGCGGATACTCTCTCAAGTGTGGTCGCAAACACACACATGCAACACTTCAAAATGTATTCATGACTGAATAAGGCACTCAGGTTTTCTGCTCCAGCTGTTTGCACTGAATTCATCAGCTTGACTGTCAGCACGTCAGGCGTCAGGATGAAGGCAGCCGGAGCAGACAGAGGGAGACGCTGATGTCTCTGCCTGTGTGCAAGCCTGTAAAAATTGGTCTCGATTTGGTTCAGCTACATTTCCCATTCAAATCCCTCCCATGGAGAATGGGCTCCTTCGATATTTGCTGCGCAAGCATAACAGACAGCTAGCGAAGGGGGGGGGGGAAGGAAGAAGAGAACCCAAAGTACACTGCAAATACAATGTGTTAAGGCTTCCGTATGAATTCTTTGCCTCTTGGTGCATACTTATTATAAAGACTTTGCGACGGTATTCAGTCATCCAGGTTGTAGAATTTGCTTGGAATAGCAAATCAGGGAGTGAGTTTTGAGATGTTTTGTCATTTTTACTTACCTATCTTTATCTGGTGGGGGGCGGGGGGGAGTCTGGCCAAAGCAAAAGCCACCCAGATCCCTCATTTGGTTTATATACAGTCTCTTTTCATACTGAATGAGCAGATTAGATAATAAACAAGCCCGAATTCCAGATTCAGTCCTGCTTCAAAACTGGCTTTGATATTACACTACAAGTCTAGCCACCTTGATGGAGATGGGGTTAGGTGCACATCTTAATGGATGAAGGGTTAGGGGTATTCTGTACATAAAAATAATCTACACATATTCACCCCTTCCATTTTGATTTAATCAGTATTAAACATGTATACTATGTCTATAATGTCTCTAGAATAAAAGTGCATATATATTTTACAGTAGTTTACAATACGTCTATAATATATTCAAATATATTTGTCCATACCTCTGCTTATATTCTATATATACTGTATCTATGTACATCTGTACTGACTGCATATTGGACTTCTGTTTAGATGCTAAACTACATTATGTTGCCCTGTACTTGTACGTGTTATGACAATAAAGTTTAATCTAAACATCTTGATGGACATAGAGTTAGTTTTATTTAGTGCTCATCTAGATTCATCCACTTCTATCTCCCCAACAAACCACTGGTACATTTTTACCATTGGTTATCCAGAACAGTGCTATCCCAGTGACCCTCATTATTTAATTACATTTGCATCTTTTGCATCTCATTTTAGTGGCTTTTTATATCGTTTTATTTGAAAGTCAAACATGTCATGGATGCTAAACTATACACATCTCTCCTGAAAAAACATTTGTTTGGATGAGCAAATTTCTGCGATAACCCAGGTTTGGTTTGAATTGGCCAATAATGGGGGGACTTAGACTACAATGGGAGTATGATGGTGTGGGTATGTAGACTGGTCTTTGTCAGGATGACTAGACTTTCTTGAAAATGAGCTTTATTTGTTTTTTTTGCGTTCAACTGAATCTTCAAGACTTCATGTTCATCCAGCAGAGAGATGGTTCTTCAAGGGTTCTTTAATAATCCATGATCACTCAAAGAACCCAAAGGGTTCTTTATATGATGAAAGAGTTCTTCAGATTTATGAGTAATGTGCTGTAGATGGTTCTATATAGAAGCCTTTTGAAAAGGTGTTCTATAAAGCACCAAAAAGGGCTTCTCTATTATCACAAGCTTGACAGGCTACAGCAGAATGCTTTTGGGGGCTATATAGGAGAACCATTTCACTGTGGAAAGAACCCTTTATCCAGACAGAGTCCTTTGTGTGTTCATGGTTCTATATAGAACCATTTTCTTTACTAAAGAACCCTTGATGAACCGTCTTTTTTAAGAGTGTAGTTGAGTTGCTATTCCTAGCAAATGCTTTGAACTGCATGACTGAATGCCATCACTATGATGACTATATAGAGGCACATACTGCATTTGTTTACTTTGGGTTGTCTTCATTTTTCCCCATCAGTGACTGTCGGTATTGATAGAGATTCTGTTTTTTTTTTGCCCTTAAAATGCAAAAAAATACAACCTCACTGATCTCAGGGCCGCCTGAAAGACCAACTTGTCCATCTGGGCTTGACAAAGGGTACTTTGTCCGGCAGCTGTGCCTTCGGCATAGACGAAAAATCTCAAAATGCCAATGCTGGCTAGTCGAACTTGCCAAATGAAAGAATGTGAACACTTGCATTTCACACTTAGCCATCTGGATGGATGGATATCCCTTTAAAATCCTGGTTGGAAGGTCCAGGAGAGACAGATTGGGATACAAAGGAGCATTTAGAGTGATAGCTCAAGCAGCAGAACTCCCAGGACAATGCGGGGATTGCATAGCAGGCAGTGGACACCCGTCTATGAACAGCATGTTGCTCTAGTCTCTCCTGCAAGTCAAGGAGAGACAGAAGAAGGAAAGTCATCCCTCGTTTCCACCCAGCACGGCTGCGTTTTACTGAGCATAAGCACAAATACAAAGGAGATGCTGTACCATTTATAAGACGCCTTCGACGATTGTGGGCCGTCTAGCTTTAAGACATGTGATACCTCTCTCTCTCTCTCTCTCTCTCTCTCTCTCTCTCTCCGTCTCTCTCTCTCTCTCCAGTCGGAGCAGAGTGGGGGGAGAGAGTCTCTGTGTAGCTTCTCAGTGGAAGAGAGAAGAGGCTGTGGAGGGAGAGCAGCAGAGCGAAAGCGAGCGTGATAGAGGGAGATGCAGGGAGGACCCCTCTCCGTGGATGAGTGTGTGTATGTGTAAAAAGTGAGGAGGCAGCGCTCAGCATCTCCACGAGACGCCCTCACACCTCCAGCAAGCGCAGAGAGGGAGAGAGAGAGAGAGGAAAGCAAGCTGCTGTTCTGATGTAAAGGTGACATGAGGAGCTTTTCAGTGCCGGCTCGAGCTCGATTGGGACTCTGAGACATTTCAGGCTGACCCGGGAGATATCCCTCCAGGCTCTGACCAGCGACTTAACGGGAACTTTTGTGGCTTGATTTGCTTGGAAGTACCTGAGAACATGGGTGGATTTATCTCCTTGTACTGAGGATTTTGGATGATCGTTGAGATTGACACAAGACCTCGTTAGCACAGGTAAGGGCGTGTGACCAGTGAGGTGACCATTAAGTCTGCAGACGGGTAGAGAGGCTTTAATAGTAATAACGAGGTGCTTCATTGGCTTGGCAACAGTTGTTAATTACAGTTTAATTATAGTAATAGTTTACAATTAAGCTTTTCATTGGTCAGTTGTTACTTAATTATATATATATCAGAGAGAGAGAGAGATAAAAAAATGATAGTATAATTGCTTTGTTAATTCTAATCCAGAGAAAGAGAGAAAGAGAAAGAGAGAGAGAGAGAGAGAGAGAGAGAGAGAGAGAGAGAGAGAGAGAGAGAGAGAGAGAGAGAGAGAGAGAGAGAGCATCATATATTATATCTAGGATGACAAGACTGATACTGCTCTCAGTATAAACATGTAGATGTTTATATATTAATATATTAAGACATAAAGCAAGACTGACGGGTACTATACCTGTGTGTGTGTGTGTGTGTGTGTGTGTGTGTGTGTGTGTGTGTGTGTGTGTGTGTGTGTGTGTGTGTGTGTGTATATATAGTGTGTATATAAATACAAATATAAGACAAGATATATACATACTTACTACACAAACACATCCACACACATATTATTGAGTGTATATATATATATGTTACATATAAGTTCATTGTTTTTGTTGCTATATTTGTCAGATACACACATTATATTCTCTCTCTCCTCCACACTGTGCACATGTTCCTACTGAATGCTGTTTCCTACATTTTTGGGCGGTAAAGAGGTGAAGTGGGCGTGACTTTGGAATTAAGAAATGACTTATAAAGTCACTGAAACCTCAACAGTCCATCAGCTATAGACCCGTTAATAACTGGAGCATCTTTTAAGTCCAGCAGTACTGTAGATGTATATGTAAAAGAACGTGAACATAACTAAAGAGTTCTGATGGTTCTATGTAACACCAATAAGGGTTCTGCTGTTGTTACAAGTCAGTGAACGTCAGAAGCTGGTTTCTGCTTGTTTCAAACACCACCTAACCTACATCATCCTGTCAACACGACATCTTCTGCGCAAGCATTTCTACAGCAAGTCTTTATTTCTCTGCTTCACAAACGATAAAGTTTTTTTTGTTGTTGTTTTTAAATTACTCTTCTCCTCCAGGATGAGGGCAGTTTGCCAGACGCAGAAATCCAGCCGTGTCTCCTCAGGGATGCTCACTCACATTTCCACAAAACTGAGGATTAAGTGGAGGATTTGCAGCATGCCTCTGCTAATGATATGCTTTAATTTGGGGGAGGGTGTTGAATATTCATGAGCGGAATGTTTGTGTGGGTGTGGTTTGGCAGAATCGAACAGGGGCGCTAACGAGGTGGAGGAAATGACACGGGACGCCATTTTACGATCGTTTTCTTAAATGTTTGGATTGTTTTTTGCCAGTCAAATGCATTTTAAAATTGCTTTTAAATATGGACTCTCGCACTGGCACAGAACAAGATTTTACATGATTTTTTGTTTCTGATTTTGGTTAAAAGTCATTATTTTGACTTATCATTGGCTTTTACTATTTTGTGTTAGATCATAAATACCCCCCAGGGCAGATTAGAGAACACAGAACTCTTGGTTGTGCTGGAGTTTCAATTAATTCAACATTTTCGGTCAGGCAACTAAATTTGTATGATGATCTCATATTAAGACAATAAATCAGATTGCTTCACTATTATTACACAGATCATTTGTCATAACTGTATCTGTGTTTACATCTTACTAAGAGACTAGAATTCTTATTTTTGTGCTTGGAAGCATCATTTTTGATTGTATCATGAGTAAAATGCTAGATTTACACATGCTTGCTAGTTTTAAGATGCTCAAGTGTGATTTGGAGAATAAGATATTATTGCTTATATCAAGAAAACTTAGCATCCCAGCTAACACAAGAACATTGCAAGAAAGTTCCATTTAGGTTATGCGAACATTATGGTGTATAGTTCTAGTTTGTGCTTGGTTATCAGAACGTTAGGTGTGAACATTAGTGTGAACGTTCTTTAAACATTCCCTTAATGTTATTATTATTATACACCCGGTCAGGTGACAAACAGGGAACATTTGTTCATCGTTAGGCTAACGTTAGGTTGGAACGTTATATCAAGGTTTGTTCAAAACCTTCAAAGAACATTCCAGAAATGTTGTCATTTAACAGAACCATGCAAGAACGATACCAGAACGTTAGTTTAACGTTCTGTGTTACTTGGGATATTAAATTTGCTGACCAAAATGGCAGATTTTTTTTTGCATTTAGATATCATTTTTAATATATTTTTCTAGTTTTTAGGAACGGCAATTTTGCAATGTAGGAACTTTAAGCCTCCAGCAAATGTACATCATTCTGGAAGTGGTCTGAATAATATTCAGGTTCCCCTGGTGAAGGAACATCACTAGAGGTCTGTTAATGATTTTTTTTAAAAAGTGAAATCATTTAGGTTGGGTTAGAACCCTCATAAACATGTTCCAGTGGTGCTGTTGCTGTTATTAACCCTCTGCAGTCGGCATATTAACACACCTGCGGCATATTAACACAATTCCGCAAAACACTTATATAACTTAAAACTAAACCTAAAAACTAAAACTAAACATACACCAGAAACCTTACAGGGTCTACTTTTCAAATGTATATAGCTTAAGTCTAAATATATTTTTAGATTCTTGTGAGAGGAGCTTAAATAAGCAGATCTCACATCTGTGAGAGCGACTCAGACAGCTGCACCTATTTTCCCACCAAAAGATGTGAACTGACTCATGTGATAATGACATGATAATTCCAGACATTCTATTGGAGGGTTCCAGTGACCTGGAATCTGTGGAATGTGGATCTGCAACTAGTGTGGCTGGAATTACTGACACCTGCACTGTTACCACAGAAACCCAAACAGACAGACTGGTGACGTGTGAACAAACATCAGATCTGAGCTCTTACTAATAACAGTGTGAACAGTCATCTCAGCTGATCTGATTTGAGAAACAGACTGAAAGTAGTCTGATCCATGGAGGCTCCATCTCAACTGCAACAATTTTACTCCATATACTCTTCAGATGTCTTGTAGAGTCCATTATTTGAAAGCAACAGCATATTCACAATATTAACATATTGGTTTTAATGTTATGGCTGATTGGTGAATAAACAAATTTGCCTTCAAATTGAGTTGTTTTTCACATCTGAAGTGGACAATTTGTTCCTCTAGTAGTTGATGAACTTGATATCATCTCCGGGATGTTGTGTTTATTCTAAGTTTGGTCCATCCAGAGGCCTACGTTTGAGCTTGTCTGATCAAGTCAGTGTTTTGTTTCTGTTCTTTCTTACAGCCTTTACTGCAGTTCTTTAAAACACATTTGTGGAGTGCAGAGTACAGTTGAGGTGTTTAATCAACGCACAAGAAGTGTGTTGTTTACAGAGAAGGCTCTCGGTAGAGCATTGTTGCTCGTAAATAAGCGTTAAAAGGATCCTCAGCTCAAAGCCAGTGGGGATACAACAGAACAGTGTGCAATGATCCAGCCAAGCATTAGAAAACACTAGAGTGAGTCTTAATGTCTTAATGATAATGTCTATGTCTTCACTCTTCTTGGGCCAAATCTGTAAGGTTGGAATAGTGCAGTGTGTCGGATGTAAGGTTGGTATAGTGCAGTGTGTCTGATGTAAGGTTGGTATAGTGCAGTGTGTCTGATGTAAGGTTGGTATAGTGCAGTGTGAGGGCTGTAAGATTGGTATAGTGCAGTGTATCGGCCGTA
>BRDA01007904.1:13142-24693 GCA_036984385.1 Crenuchus spilurus | reverse complement strand
ACTACAGCTGATATTATTTGGGAGGTGATCCATTCTCAGGACTGCAGTGATGCTGGTGTCCACTGAGAGACTATGGAGCACATCAGTGTATATACATGCCTGATCAGAGCTTTTAAGCAGCTGGATAATTTACCTTCTAAATCATCTCTTCTCTTCATGACACAGCATCCGCGTTAAAAAGGACATCCGTGTCCATCTCATCATTGCACAGGCTTTTTAATGTTTAGGCCTTTATAGATACAGATCTGTTTTAATTGCCAGATGGTCTGCAGTATTTGTCTGTCAGTTAGCTCTGTCCACAATTATCTTCTCATCCTCCTCCACTGTGACCGAGCTTAATGGTGCTGGCAATCCAAACAATGCAAATGTACTGTGCTTGGTCACTGGAGAAAAAAACGATGCATCCGGGCAGGTCCAGCTTCTCTGGAAAGTGTGCAGTAAAACCATCAGCAGGCTAATAAAACCAGGAGAGCTCGGGGAGTGGCACTAATGGCACCAGCAGCTTTTATTCAAGCCCTCGTTTTTTGATTACAAGTGGTTCAGCTTGCTGTTTCATATTGAAGGAGTCTGTTTAAAAGCAGCTTGTCTGATGTTACTGTATCATCTCACTTCTCAAAGGTATCCATGATGAATTTCCAGAATTAAATATTTGGAAAATTAGGGCAGTAACCTACTGAGGCTTTGCGGTTAGCACACTTGCCTCTCAGCACTGGGGTCTCTGATTTGATTCCCCATCTGGGTGGAGTTTCCACGTTTCCCTCATATGATTCCTCCAGGCTCTCTGGTTTCCTCCCACAGTTCAAAAACATGGAGGTAAATCTGTTACTCTAAATTGTCCTGGAGTGTGTGTGTGTGTGTGTGTGTGCCCATCAATGGATTGGCACCCTGTCCAGGGTTTAACTAAAACATTGTAATGCCCTGCCCAGAACCCAGTGAAGGGAACTCACTGAGACTCTTAAGTGGTTAAGGGGATGGATGGATGAATAGATGGATGGTAATGTGCTGTGTTGGGATTCAAATGTTTTCAATGTTGTGCTAATGTTTGGGATGCACTGGAGTGAACCAATCACTCAGCATCAGTACCAGAACTCATGAATGTACTGGTGGATGAATGCAATCAAATCCTCACAGCAATGCTCTGGCATCTAGTGTATAGAATTCCTCAGAGATGACAGGTTGTTTGAGTAGAGTTGGAGTAGCAATGAAGCCCTCAATCACAGTACCTGAACAGAACCTCTCAGCAATGTTTCGACATCTAGTCTATATTTTTTCTAGAACAACACAGGCTGTTTGGGATTAATTAGAATATTAATGAAGCCATCACTCAACATCAGTACCTTATGAAGGTTGTAGTAGCTGTATGCAATCCAATCCTCACAGCAATGTTCCAACATCTAGGGTATAGTCTTCCTAGAAGAATAGAGGCTGTTTGGGATTAGCTCGAGTAGCAGTGAAGCCCTCAACCTTAGTCCCTGTACTAAGGTTCTGGTGGCTGGATGCAATCAAATCACAGCAATGTTCCAACTTCTATAACATTGTCTTTCTAGAACAACAGAGGATGATACTTCAGCAAAAAAGAAGCAAACGGTCTATTAATTTTCTGAAAAGTTGGATGAGTTTGCCTTTGGACTTTGATCTTAAACTATTCTAATTACCATTAGTAGTCTTATGTGTCTTGAATTGAGGTCTTGAAGCCTCTGCTGATGCAGACAGATCTGTGAGCTCTGTGCTTAGCCAAGAAATGCTTGTATTAGTAACTAACACTATAAATCAGAGTCATTATAGTAGATCTATAGGCATATTCATCATAGATGCATAGACAATCACATACATAGTTTCACTTGAGTGATATTTACTGTCCTTATGTCTTATTAGAATGACTTAAGCCTTGTATAACCTCTACTGACTTTAGTCAATTGCCCCATCTGTAATTTTTATTGAAGCTGAGTATGCATAGCTGTACTGTGGAGTTAAACAACGCAACTGTGCAGGAATAAAAAGACTGCTGAATACATGCATTACTGAAAGAGAATGAAAAATATAACAGAAGACAGGAATAAATGAACTGCCACTGCTCACTGTGTACTAAATTGCATGACACCAGGGTTTCTGCTACTGCAGCAGAATCATAATAATATCTCCAATAGCCAATATGAGCAATTATCTGAATCAATAAATTATATACAGAATGGAAGAAAATAGCACTCAGCACAACAGGAGATAAGCAATGTCAGTGTGGCAATAATCTCATACTTTGCAAAGTGAAGAAAATACATTAAACTATGTACTTTCACAACGCAATACTGCCATTATTTGTTATTTTTAATGGAAGTTTTCCACTTAAACTTGATAGAGTCAATCAGACAAGACATTTAAAGTCTGAATATTGCTTCTTTAGCAACACTGATTTGTCATCTATGCCAAATTGTTTCTATAAAAATCAACCAGCGGAATTTCTTGAACCTGCCCAAACTGCATCCAGACCTTCACAAAGACACAAACTATTAAATGTGTTTTAGGACACAGTATCTGTATACACACTACCTCAGGAGTAGGAGTACTTGACCAAGAATCAGTTTTAGGACAGCATCCATATCAACTACAGAGGAATCTGTTCCAAGATGAGTCCTCTAAGGCGCTTTGTGTATAAAAAAGCTCTGGTGCTGCCAATAACAGTTAAGTCATACTGTGTCCTAAAATGCAGCTAGTCTGTGAGATATTACATAGGACCTGCATTTGAACAAGTTGAGAGAAGTTTTGCTGATGGATTTTTACAAATACATTTTATGTGACTACAGGTAGTCCCCTGGGTTACGACGTTGATCCGTTCCTACGTTCGCGTCGTAAACCAAATTTCATGTAAGTCAGAGCATACGTACATACTGTACATATATAACACACTGTAAGCACTTATCCTATCCTAACACATATCCTAACACAGTAATTATCAAAAAACACATAAAATACATTTAATAATGAAATGAAACAGCAACGTAACCGTGTATTCTTCCGCCGCGCACACCAAACACGAAACAAGGCTTTATACAGTAAATGGGAGATGTTGTAACCACGAAACATTGTAACTCGGGGACGATGTAACCCGGGGACTACCTGTATTGAGTTCTAGTGTTTGGTAGCAACATTATTCCCGTAGCTGCAGTTGTAGAGCAAAATCCGGACTTCAAACAAAATCTCGACTTTCACATGTATGTGAAAAATACAGTAAGTAAATATGGTTGCACCACATTCTGGGAGAAAAATATTGTTTTATCTACAAACATATCTGTTGATAAAACAGTACAGTAGAACCTCGGTTATTGTTTGCAGTGGTTGTCATTGACTTTTTTCTTGGAAATTTTGTCCCAGTTATTGTTCATCTGACTGGTTTTTGTCATTGTGCCCACATGACTTGCTGCTAATTTCACGAAAAACAAAGCATTCACCCCTTTGTTTTTCATTCTGGCTTGGTTTCTTGCTGATAACACTCGAAACAAACTAAACTAAAGCAAACTAAACACTAACGGTGTGCAGCACGAATCCAAAAACGAATAGCAGCCGAGAACGAGTGTACAAAACAAAGGCTGTGGTTGGACCACACCAGCATGCTTTAAAACAGAGCATAAACCTGTAAGAGTGTTTAATGTTCATTTATCCATTTCATTTTGTTTATTTCTCATTGTGTTCTGTATGTAAAACTATAGTTATTCTGTTTAAATTTATTTTTGTTAATCTTTTGGAGTGTCTGGAATAGATTAGATTTATATTATTTGTTATGGGAAATGTTGCTTCAGTTATCATTTATTTTGGTTATCATCAGACACTTTAGAACAGATTAATGATGAAAACCAGAGGTTCCAATGTATGATGAAATCTAGAAGTAAAAACAGCTACAAGATACATGTACGTACTTATTAAAACAAAACAACAATAAAGTAATATATGATTTACGTTTCATAATTTGACACTTCCTTCAAGAGAGCTAATTTTAAAGCAATGTCCATCATTTTTACAACTTGCAAAAACATTAAGATTTGGACCGAATTTTAAAGATGCCTTAATTTTACATTTTTAAAAGTATTGTTATGGAAACAATCTATTTATGTACTAGCGCATCTCCAGAAAGAGGAATGTCATGAAAAAGTTCATTTGTGCTCAAAATTTAATTCAAAAAGGTAAACTGTCATATATTTTATATTCATTGCATGTAAAGTGACATTTCAGTCCTTTTTGCTTTGAATGTTGATCACGTGAATAGTAATTTTTAAATATTAAATTAAATATTCTGTTAATTTGAGATTCTGGATTTCTGATTTTCATTACCTTTAAGTCAACATTAAAACAAAAAAGGCTCGAAATTTTACTTTATTTTTGATTTATATTTAAAAAAAATTTTTTTTTTTTTTTTACTGAATTATGAACGATTCATGATATTTTCTGATGTTGCACTGTAGTTGATCATTCAGAGTCAAATTTTAGGGTGGTTTAGGACATGTAAGTATGACTATGGCTATGCTTGAAATACCCCTTTAAATGCAATAAATATCAATATTTTTCACATCATTCAAATTTTTTGACATGGTACTGTATTGTAGTGTTTGTTAAAAAAGTTAACTCTGAAGTTCCAGCTTTAAGCTAACTTTAATGTTATTTTTGAATGCTGTTGATTCAGACTCCTGGTGACCATATGGATAGTGTTCCTAAAGAAACTTCAGGGTTCTTAATGGCTGGTTCATGATTCCTCTATGTCCATTGCTGCGGAGTGGCTTCTTTACCTTCAGCCAAGCATAATTGTCTTTTCCAAAAAAATTTTATTCTTGTGTCCAGAATAAGTGCTTCAGTTTGGTTATCTGAAGTTAACAGAGGTGAAGACTGATTTGGCCAATATATAGTGTTCCTTTCAGCATGACAGCCATTATCTCAGGATGAGGTAAAGAGTGAAGCGAAATATGAGCATCACTCTTTTATGATTTCATGCTTCTGTTTATTTTCTGTCAAATTTCTGATGAAACTACATGCTCACCTGTGTCCATTAGTAATCCAATATTGCTCCTATTAACGATTTTCTTTTCTGCTGCAAACGTCATAGTGCTAAAGCAGATAAGCTTTTTTATATTCATACAGTGCTCTTCATGGAAGAACTCATTATCAACAACCTGAGGAAATATATTCTGAGGGTCTAATTGCTTTGTTTGTACTATCATAGTCAGAAGCAATGAACTGAAACTGCCTCATAATGGCTCTAAAAAGGTGAACCGGGCCAGGAGAGGATTTGTCTTAAAGAATAAATGGGAATCCACAAGTATTAAGGAAATAAAATGGGTTTTAAAACTATTAAGCGCTTTGCAAGACTGGATATGACATTGTCTGTGCATACTATGGAGTTTGAAAATGAATGACTGCAGTCAGATCAATGGAAAGCAATCTAAAAAAAAAAAAAAAATCACATTCCCAATGATCTGATGCTTAAAGGTCACATGTCAAATATTTTCAGCACTGTGCAAAATTACACAGTGTTCTTGGCTTTTTCTTTTGTTGTTTTGACCTTTGTGCTGTAGCACATCTTAGAAATAAAACAGCAATGTCCTTGGAGACAGTGAAGGTGCAGAATTCATGAGTATTTACACCAGCCATAACACATCCCAGATCTTCACTTGCACCATTATCACAACAAAGAATGATACTCATTTTATCTCTAAGTGGTATTAATGTTGTGGTTAATTGATGTACATCTACACTGGATTAATCATAGTGGACTCAGAAGATTTTCAGTTTCAGCAAAATCTGAGTTTACTTTAAAAAATTCATTATTTAAATAATTAAATAATTTGCACTTTACACATTATTCTAATTTTTAAAACACACTGGAATCAGAAGATTTTAAGCAAACCAAAATAACCACAAACATCCAAACTCCATAAAGCTAACTTTCAGTACTGTAAAGGAGAAATTATCATCTTACATCTGAGGACAATTTATTCATCTGTGTATATACATTGATTTGTCAATTTTCTGAAAGGGAAAAAAAAATCAGTGGGCAAAACAAATTGCAAATTTTCCACTCAGAACTGGAAGGTTTTCTGTGAGCTGTCTAAAAATATGTATATCTTAATACATATTTTTAAAATGTGCAAAAAATATGTTTGCATTATACTCAAATGTGAAAAAAATTAATTTGATCTTTAATTTAGTAGTCACTGTTTGTATTTGAAAGTTTAATTTGTTCTACAAATTAAGATTTCTAATTTAACCAGAGGACTGAAGTTCAACACTGTCCAATATGAATGTCCTGCTGCTACACAGTTTATTGAATATCTTTTTCCAGCCTTGTATCTGGTTCTCATCTAATCTGTATCTTCACATCACTTTATTTAGAGAACTTTTCTGTCTATTAAACCACTACTTTCTCTCCCTCCTGCAAATGATATCAATCCTACATGCCGTGTATAAGAAAAGCTGAAGAGTAATAGCAGGCAGTAAATTTTCTGCACTGCAGAAAGATATTAAAGTGTAATGTGCTGTGGAAGAGTACTTTTTACAGGTGCTGACCTGTGCATTTCCTCAACAGAGAGAACGGAACTAATCTTATTAAAGAAAAACACTTAACGTAATGTCTTTAGGTTATACAATCGTGTGAGTAATGGTTTATGAAATGGTCATCTAATTACACTTCAATTATCAAAATGGCTTTGGAATCGGACAAACAAGACGTTGCAGTAGATCACTTTGAAAGATGAAAGAATTGATAGAAAATTCAGCAAGGTTACGGTTTATTAACTAATTCTTCATAAGGATCATTAGATCGTGCACAAGAGCAACTTTTCTATTTCTTTTCTAGGAAAAACTAAATGGCTGTGTCAAATGCTACTTTATGTGGTGAAGAAGTATTAAAAGGCTTTTACCGCTGACTAAATGAACTACTGATGCTCACTGCAGCCTAAAACTCATGTCACTGGGGTTACTGCTATTGAAGCACATTAAAGCTGGAGTCATTAGGGTATCTTCAATGGCCCATCTGAGTGGTCAGTCAGGGAATTATTCTGGGGGAGAAAGAAAATGAAAAGAATCTTTGCGAGTTAATGCAGTTATTTAGAGAGCTTGGCAACGGCAGGCAAATCTGCACGCCCAGCTGACAGCACTGTTTACTGCACTCTGCCTGAATATAAAAAACATGCTCGAGCAACACTGAAAACCTAGGCATACTGCATTAGTTTAAATGACATAAACGACAGTTTTATCATGATTTCAATTAGAGAGAAACATAAGGAAGCTGTGGAGAACAGTGGCAGTCAATTTACTCTGAAAAAGCTTGCTCATTTGGACTCAGAAGCTGAGAATGCTACAAGCAGCACAGGCCACAAAAACAAAACGTCTTGCCCAGCTTGAGAGTGAACACGGAGAAAAGCAGTAATGCTGGCAGCAGTATGCTACGTCTGACACAGCACAAATCACACTACCGCCATCGTGACTCAAACTGTGGGGACAGCTGGTGAGGATTTACCCCGTCAGGCTAGCTACAACCATGCCTACACCCACACACACCATGGCTATGGGCACGCACACACATTATTATGACATTTTCTACACCAGTGAGCTGGTTTCTTGCATCATTCTGCTACAACTAGCCAGACCTTCTGATCACTTCAATACATCATGTCACAATACATTACAGTGGGTGATGAATACGTTGCATTCTGTGCATTTTAATCCTGTTAAGACTTATCACTGCACTGCAAAAACTGACTAAGTGAAATCATCTCAAGTTCATCGATGTACTCATGGATTGGCCAATTATTGCTGGGTTTTATTTTGTGTTTTTACCCAATTTTCTCCCCAATGTGTTGGCAGTCAATTGACTCCCTACCCACCCATTTGTTGACGGTCTTCCTCACTTGAAATGTCCCTGACACTAGGAGGGTGCACTCACACAGACCTCCTCCAATGCATTTAAATTCAATTCACGGCCTGTTTTTCAAACTGCTGCCAATACATCGCTGCCGGGCAGCCAACGCGCTCAGAGGAAAGCCCCGGTTCTGATGGATTGTCTGGCATACACCTGAGCCAGCCGATATTACTTAGTAGTGCTGGGGACTCGCCCAGAGAGCACAGACAATTTTTGCTCTGAGGCAGGGAACATTCAGCTACCAGAGCACTACAGGCAGCACAAATAATACAAAAATGTACAATATAATGCCAAAAGAAAGGTTTATGATTTGCAACACTTGTACACCTTTGAAAAGCATCCCATATGAACATTCAGAAGATACATTTCACTGGTGATTTTGGAACTTAATTAAAATAGTTAAGATTATGTTTCTATTATAGATAGGACACGTCCGCTGGTGCCTATTGAAACAGCTGTAATCAGTATGTTTCTCAGCAATGCACCATTTCACATCAAACTACTCTGTGTCAAACATAAATTGGATAATTAAAAAAACTAATTAGATGGAACCAACAGCAGCACATTCAGTACTGCATCGCAATACAGTATTCACCGCTTCAGCATAATCTCAACGCCATCCTCACTGGTGTTACGCAATATGCAATGATCATTTTTCTTTCACATTTTGTATTTTAAAGGAGAAAATATGTTTCTGTGAATTCTACTGAGAACACATTCTGTTGAGCACCCAGCATCAAGACTGCAAGCAAATCCTGGAGCTGATATATTGTCATACACCTAAATACTACATATGGTTCCTCCTATATGCGTATAATGAGCCTTGTTAACACCAGCTGGGAAATGCCACCAACTTTCATGCATTTTTTATTTCAGTCATCAAGTCCTCACCCATCAGAGAACAAGCAGGTTCTGTGGGGGGGAGGAAGGAGAAATTACATGACTATACCACAGTCTCTTTCTTTATTTTGCCAAAACAAAGTAAATGAAATACAAAATTGCACAAAAAAACATCAGGTTTAAAACGTCCTTTGCTCTTATTTTAACAAGCAGAGAAAAATTGTTGTGCGAGTTCACTCAGAGTGGGCATGCTAAGCATCCTCAGGTTTGTCAGCAGGTGGACCACATGGCTGCAACATCTTCTCCATTAAGTTAAAACGCACACGAGCCTTGCTCTCGTTCTCAGCAATAGAGAAGTAATTGAGGAGGTCAAAATGACCCATATAGGAGCAGTAAGAGTCTCTGTGTTGATTCACCAGCCATTCCCATTTGGTGGTGTCTGCGTGGCCTGTGCCAATGTACTTGGACTGCAGATGCTCCAGCTGACTGTGGATGTTGTAGCGGTCTGTCATCTTCAGTTATAGATGAGGGTTAAAGCTTCAAGAGAAAGAAAAACAAAAGTATTAGGTGACTACAGTTTACTGTCTTTCTAACTGCCTTAAAATCTTCATACTTGGTCTTTAACGGGCATTTCAGGTGATTAGATCACTATGGACTGCCTCATCACATCCTTTACCCATCAGCCTAGCTTGCTATACTAACAATGGCCAACTTGAACAGTGTGATTTCAAAATGGTTGCGCGGTTATTGTACATTTTCCCATTATATTGGACAATGACACTGAGGTTGGGAACACATCACAACACTTTAGTCTTCACATTACAATTATAATGTGCTAACACTTGACTTTAGTGCTGGCCACTTCTGATCAGATCATCCAGGACACATTAATGCAAGGTTAGAACAGAGTTTCCCTCCCAATTACCGCGAGTGTGGACTCTGGCAGGTTTCATAATAAAGTGAAAACATCTTTAAACTTCCTACAATAACAAAAAAAATGTTGGGTTTCCCCTGTAGGCTTTTGCAAAGCATCTCTCCTCAGCCTCAGCAGAGGAAATGGGCTCTTCATATAATGTTGAACTTTATGTGATGCTAACTAGTCAAGCTGAAGTAAATGTAACTGTTAAAGTTGAGGTTATTTGAATTTCCCCACTGTGGGACTAAGGATTATCTTATTACTACTGTTTTAAGATTAATGTTTATGCCTTTGTTTTCAAAGTTATTTTGAGGGCTGAAATGTATTTTCCTCTGAATTCTTTTACCATGTTTTGTGTGTGTGATGTATTTGCTGCATCATCAGCATTCATAACCACATGTCACTGTGTTTATGATCAAAATACTTAAAGCAAAAGTATTCTTCATAGATCTAACCTCCCCTCTCTCAAAGTGCTTGTTAAAATAATTACTTTTAAATATATTAAAAGTCTTCTGGGAGAGCCTGCCTTTTAAGACCCCCCTTCAGGGTCTAAGCAAGATCAGTTCACAATCTTATAAAATCCTTTAAGGAACATGTGGGGCTTAATATATCCCACCTCAGAATCACCTGCTACACATTTCAAAACCTCAGTTTTGAGAGCTTTAAAGATGTTCTTAACATTTCCCCAAGGACATTTAATCAATTTCCCCAAAATGAGAAACCTAAGCTGAAAAAGACAAATGCCTCCAAGGCAGCAAAAGGGAAGAAATGGCCCATAAAATGAGCAGTCAGGCACAAAATGCTTCAGAGCTAAAAGTGAAAAAAAAAATGACTTGGAAAACTTTTTTAAATGTCTAAAATCTGTAGTTGAGAGAACTTCTAACAACACAAAATGTTCTGGGATCACTGAACTATCATAACTATTCTGTGCCCATAACCTACAAGAATCTCCAACTTCCCCAATCCAGAACTCATTTTAGAAACATGAAATGCTAAAACTGATGGAGAGTGCAAGCTATTACTAAAAGAGGACTAGATCACAAGGAAGGAGATTGTACAGTGACAGCTATGAAAATGACTGCTATTCAACATTTATTTCTCTCTGAAACAGAAGTCAAAGTACTATTTGTAACCTTCACACTGCCTAATAAAGGGCCTCATTCATCAACATCTTCCTAAGATTTCTCTTAAACTTCTTAAATACTATTCTACATTTAAATCCCATAATTAGATTATTAGTTATTAGTAATTATGATTAGAATTTACAAAAAACGCATGGTCCAATGGTGCGCAAACATGCCAGCACCCACATTTATGATTCAGAATGGTTGGTGAATAAAGTCCACTGATAGTGATGCCATTAAGCAAAGGTAAAAGACAAGGCAAGCCTGAAGCAACTATAGATTTGTTGTTCAAAACATTTTTTCCTTATTAATCATCTAGATTAACCATAATTTGCTGTAATACTTGGACAACCAATTAAACAGCTGTTATTTTGTTCTAGAAAACAAGCTGTTTCACAAAGAAGGCAAATACACCAGCATTATCAGAAATGAAACAGTTTGTAGTTCAACTCTTATCCACACTTGTGCCAATAAGCGAAGTGTGGCAGTGAACTGATGCTCAGCAGTGCGTTATTCGGTTTTCACTGAGAAAGTGGCAAGGTTCTGTGACACTCTCTTGGGTAGTAATGACCACTGAATTCAGCATCACAAACAGTAACTATACATCACAGAACCAGAAAATACTCAAATGTAGGGATGCACCAATACTGATACCAGCATCGGGTATCTGTCCGACACCACGTGCGTGTACTTGTACTCGCATTCATAAAAGTGCTCCGATACTACAGGATCCGATACCAGCGTGATGGGAGCTTCGTTTCCTTCTAACAG
>BRDA01007903.1:29163-54513 GCA_036984385.1 Crenuchus spilurus | reverse complement strand
TTGTGTTTTATCGATTATGTCTCCGTGTAGACGTCCGTTATATATATATATATATATATATAAAATTTGTCCATAGCATGTTGTTTTTTTTACATCTGAGAAAATATAAAAATAAAATGATTGTTGACTTGTTGAGATGAAATGATAGGTTTCTTATTCATATTTTAATCTGAAAATTCTGTTAAATTGACACTAGGGGGAGCTTCAACCCTGTTGTAGAACAGCCACACTGATGAGGCTGCCTGCAGATGTGCCTCTGTATTAGCTATTTTGTGTTTATTGGCATTTATTTACTTTTTACACAGCATCCCAACTATTTTTGGATTTGGGTTTGTACTTAAAGGCTGAAATGTGGAGTTTTTTGCCTTCACGTCATCCATTCTTTTTGTAGAACTGTGGTCAGCTAAAATAGTTGCAGTTATCTGAAATGTAGTAATCCTGACAGCCTTGAAATCATCATGTATTAAAAGTAAAACCAGTCTTTTGTTTCTGTAATTCACAGAGCAGTTGTGTAAACTGTCCTCCTATCGATTTATGTCACAGCGCAGACACACAAACACACACAGACCAGGCCTACTTGGCACTGAGCACAGGCTGCTAAAATATTCTCTTCGGCACGATTTTGTTCCACCTTGAGGTGGATTTCATTATTTCATTTCTGTGCAGGCTGACAGGGGAGTGAATCATGTTGACAGCGCCTGTCTGAAATATCGAATGCAAACTCTGATTTTGTGTATTTTTGGATGGGGGAGGAGAAGCCATCGCTCCAGCTTTTCTTTCCTGATGTAGGGCCTGTGAAGCTAGCTCCAATTGGCGGGCAGCCAGTAGAGGTGCCAGTGCGGTGGGGTGCGTGAGAGAATCTTATCAGTTGCGCTCCAGTCGCTCCAGATTACCAGTTGCTGAGCGTTTCCTGCACATCTTCCTGTTAATGTATTAATGTATGTGTTTACAGCCTGCCTTTATATCCAAGTATCAGAGCCTTCTCTTCAGCAGGTGTAAAGTTGCCGGAATGTGACGCTCCCTATCAATGAGATGAGCTACTAGTGCTTCATGAAGTCTCAGTTCTCATTATTTAAAGTGAGGACACTGCTTATGAGAAGAATCCATGCTGACCGGTTGCTTCTTTATTGGTTCTTTATTACTTCTAGATGCTAATACTAGAATATTGTGAAAAAGTTCATTTTTGTTCATAATTTAGTAAAAAAATGTAAACTGACATATATTTTACTTTCACTATGTGTACAGTTATATACAGTTTGAATGAGTAATTCACTCAAACTCTAAATGAAATTGTAATGATTTGTGATTTTGGATTTCTGATTTTCATGACGATATAAGTTCAAGCTATATAATTAATGAATTTTATTATAAATATTTAACATAATTATTTAATATAAATATATATAAATATTATAATAATTATAACAGATGTAAATTATAATTAAATATTAGTACATTAATAATTGTAAGCTAAATAAGTGATGTTACATTGATATACACTGATAAATATTCAACCAGAAACAGTTTTAAAATGTCACTTCACATGTAATGAATATAAAATGATTAAATTAATTATGGACAACAGTGAACTTTTCATAATATTCTACATTTTTGATGTTTGACCACCATGATAAATTTTGAAAGTATAAAGTTTTGCACCTCGCAGCCTCCTGCATCTGCTTTTTCAAAACATCCCAATTTAGTTTGAAAACCACAAACCTGGCAACCCTGTGTGCAGGAGTTAAAACTGGTAATATGATTAATTCGCTTTATGGTTTCCAGATTAACACCCATGTGAGCGTTAGCACACTAATGTTGACAGCTCAATTTTTTAAAGGGATGACTGGGTATTTAAGTGACTTGAGTTATAGTTCTACCCTCACAACCCCCAGTTCTAAGCTAGTAAAGCAAAATTTGGGCATTTTTATAGATAAATGCCTCCAGTGTAAATCTAAAGAATGACACTTCAGACACAGCAGTCACATCTTGGCTGAAGGCCTGTGTTTGCTGTAAGGGGAAAATAGTTTAAATGAGATTTTCTGGAAAGCTGTTTCTTTAATAGGTGGTGCTACTGAAAGATGGATATAGGACTCAATTTAAATGCAATTTTGTTTTGAGACTGACCTTAAACAGCCTGCATTGTCTGCTGTGTTTATGGTCTTGGGCCTTGTGCTTTTATGAAGTTAGCTAAAAGGCTGCTCAGAGGGAAACAGGCTCATAAAAAGTAGCTGAGGTATAATGTTTGTGTGTGTGTGTGTGTGTGTGTGTGTGTGTGTGTGTGTGTGTGTGTGTGTGTGTGTGTGAGAGAGAGAGCGAGAGAGTGAGCGAGCGAGCGAGCTGAGCTGGCTACGTCATGCTGTCATTAGCCGGGCCACCCGGCGTGGCAGTGGTTCTGCTCCAGATCGGTTCTGTTGTAGCCGCTGCAGAGCATTTGCCAGCTCTCTGTCTCTGAGCTTGGCACTGTGCCCCAGCCTGGCCAGCCAGACCCAGATGGAGGAGTCTGTGAAGCCCTTGCCCTGAAGAAGCTGCTATCTTCCCCCAGCAGCGCCTCTGTCTCTTCACTCTTTTTCTCACTGTCTGCACTTTTCACAAAGTCACTAACATGACTTCAGGCACTGGCTGCGCCGGCTCTGTCATAGATACTCTAACGCCAGAAGCCATAATAGGTGTCTGATTGGACTTTGGGTTTCCTTGTGTTACTGATGTGTTTTCATACCTCCAGGGCACTGCTGGAAGAGAGTCCTCTTGGGAAGATCTCTTAACTTTTCTCATCCATCCTGTGAGAGCATAGGCTTTGCTGTAGTCTTGCATAGTTGGATGTTGTCTTTTTTTTCCTGAGCGCTGAGGTTTGCATACAGGATTACTGATTTTTATCTGCTTGATATTGGCATCTTTAACGGATACCCCAAGCTACCTTGACCCAGAGTCGAGTTGTTTCCACAGTATATCAGTGGCTGATTTCTTTATTTTACACTTTACTATTATTGCAATTCCAGATGATAACTTCCATGGACATCTTGGGTAACAAGACCTTGTTCAGACTTCCAGCACAAATCTGTTTTGGCATGTCTTGAGTTTATCTAGGTTGTTTTTGATGGTGTGGTTGGCCAAAAACCATAAAGTCAAAGCGCGTTTTGAGGTGGTTTGAAATGTAATACCAATCAGATTTCTCAATCTGGACACTCTGGCAGCTCACATCGAACATCGATAATGTTGCATCACTCAACACAACAAACAATGACGTCAAATCGGGACTGGAGGAAGTGTTGAGATTCAAGCAGATATGTTCAATCATCTGTTTTTGACATTATTTACCATAGTGAGGTTATTGGTTATGAGTTCACACCAGAAGTGTATCTGTTCTTTTCTGCCCTTTTCATATTTGTTCTCTGTGCCCTGTTGGTTCTTCTTGCCTACTCAGCATCTGGTGTGTAAGTCTAAAAAGGGATTGGTTTGTCTGGCCGGAGAGTGGAGTGGTTTTAGTCTTAAGTGGACACAGTGGTGGAGTTATTCAGTGTGTTGCCCCTTGACCTGCGCTCTAGGCTTGCAGCAGCAGTACAGGGAGTGCCAGGAACTGCTGGGACTTTATCAGCAGTACCTCTCTCAGCAGCAGGAGAAACTCAACAAGTCCATTGCCCAGCTCAATCAGTCTCGCTCCCGCTGCAAGGTAAGCTCCATGCTCTTGTCTGTAAATGTGAACAGTGTGTACGTGCCCAGAATCTCCTGCCACCTAATGACACATTTCCAGACTTTACAGTTTGTTTTAAAAGTCTTGACATATTCAGTTTGTCAGAGTTTATTGTATGCAAAAACAAATAGCAGTTGGTAATCAGTATTTGTGGTGCACACTATAAATACGCCATTAGGATACTCATAATGGGATGCAGCTCGCAATTAAGAAATTATACAATGGTGCATCATAATGACTCATTAAAATTCTACCATATAAAATATAAACAGCAATTCTAGAGCCAGATTTCTTCCACTCTGTGCTGTTTGCACGAGACTCTGTTCACCTTCTGCCTTACATTGGTGTAGTAAAAAGAAAAAAATCAGTTTGTCCTTGGCTGTGAGTAATGCATGTTTGCATGCTCCACGACCTCCTCTTGAATTAGTCAGCAGCCCACTTCAGTCTTCCTGGAGGCGGACACTTCGCCTTTGCCCTGAATGTTTATCTCTTGTTTGGATGACCTTGGGTTATTGCATTTACTGGTAGCGAATCCATCCACATCCATCCTTACTTGGCTTGCTTTTAGCAGAGCCTGCTTTTGTGGCCATTTTCATGCTGCATTATTATGAATAAGCTTCACTGTCACTAACCAGGTTCCCGCTGTCAGATTAAATTCAGGCAAACTGAATTGTCCCAAAACCATGGATTGAGTCAGTGTTCTCTGAACTATATGTTGAATAGCTACATTCTGTGTGTCCTCTATTCACAGATGGTCATCAGCGAGAAAGCCCTGAGCCGGCCTCGAGGCGGGAGAGGGAAGGGCTCTACTCACGGTGGCTCTTACTTGGATCTCCCTTCTGATGGAACTAAAGCTGGAAGAGGAGGGTCAGTGGGTTGTTCTCACTCATTTATAAGAGGCTTCTGTAATGGCCCACCATCCATGGCCTCGTCCTGTAGCGAGCAAGACAGCTGTGGCCATGATGGGTGTGCCACAGGTGGTCACAAGTGTCCAGAAAGAGTGTGGAGTGGAACTGAACCAGGTAGTTGCTCAAAAAGGCAGCATTTGTCCAGTGATGCTGTGGGACCACATGTTACCACAGAACCCAGCCACGACCTGAGAAAGGAGACTGGAAACAGGACGAGTGTGGAGCTCAGTGGGACAGTGCCCTCCCTTGGCAAGGAGGACTGGATGGAGAAACGCCAGCATTTGCTGCTTCAGAAGAAGCAGCTGGAGCTTGAAAGAGAGAAACTGCAAGCTCGGCTTGCTCAGCAAGAGGAGAGACTACTAAAACAGAACCAGGAGCTTCACCAATCCCGACTTGACTACAGCAAGTATGGAAACTTATACATCCTCTCAACTTTTAACAGGGCAGTGAAGACTATGGCTTAATTTCTTAAAATAAGCTTGACTGGCATAACTTCTGTGACATCTCTAATATGATTGACTGATGCATGTTTTTCAATGACTGATACCGATGACAATACTTAGAGAGCAGCTTGACTATGGCTAATATCAGATTTTGTTGCATCTGTTATTATTTAAATATAAGAAATTAAATAATTGCTAACTGATAAAAGGACGGGCTTATCAGTTGTCTTCATCTATTTGCAGAGTAGTGAAATTGACACTAGGGGGAGCACCATCATTGGCCTAGAGCAGCCAAACGGATATGGCTGCCTGCAGATGTGTCTGTGAATGTGCTTATACTGGCCTTGTCAATGCAGACCAGTTGATGCAGATGATCTAAAAACGGCAAAAATCGGCCTGATTACATGGTCAGCTAGTTAATCAGTCTATCAGTAATCCCTAGTGAAACTCTTTACCCATCTTTCTTTTGTGACACTCTCTTTTTTCAGGTTCCAGCAAGCAGCTACGGCAGAATTGCAGCAGTGTTTTAATGGAAAGCATCAAACTACTGTCACCGTGGCTCCACATAGGTAAACTGTACAGATGCAATAAAAAAATCTAGAATTTGTTAAAATGTTGCTGTTTTTTTTTTTTAAAGTAAACTTTTCTGTAATACCTTGGAAAACGTCAAAGCTAAATTCCAGTGACACTTCAGTAATTATTTCAGGGAATGCGTGTGCAGCAGGGGTCTTGTGTACCACCAGGCTATCTTCTGTAAAAAACAGAACTCTCTATCTTCTATCTCCTTCTGTTTGATCCTGCAGTGAAGGAAAAGAGGGAGGTCTACAGGCCTTGCAGGGAAGTGTCAGACAGCCTTTAAATGATGTTCATCTGCAGAAGAGCGGTGGGAATGTTCACCCTCCCGAGCCAGTAGTTTTGCATGGTAAGATGTATGTGTGTGTTTGTGTAGCTGGAAAACGCAGAGAAACACTTATATCACTTGCATGGATGTTTGAACGGCTACCACTGACTAGCCTTGAAAATGTATTTTTCTCTTGAAGAACTCTCCGCGATTGCCAAGAAGGATATGGCCACTTCGCCTGTTCATTCTCAGAGCTTCAAAAAATCAAATTCACCCCTGGAGTTACCTCTCAGCATTCCCAAAACACCACAGGTCTCTAGGTAAGAAAGCCTTGCCCTTACAATAAGTTTATAGCAGTCTGTGCTGCATAGCCAGGTGGAGTTTTTTTTTTTTAACATGATTTTTCTGGGTGTTGTAGTCGTATATCAAGCTAACAAAAGCATACACAGAATGTCTCTGGGAATATCCGGAAAATTTGCCAAAAATACACAGGACAGTTTACAACTGATGCCTATTGTGATACTTATATTTTCACCCTTTACACATATACTGGCTATACAATGTTTGTCTTTTGACAAAGAAATAAATAAACGTGACACCTAATCAATATATACACCAGCTAGGTAACTATGTTAATGCCTTGTGGTTATGTTGGCAGGTACGTAGTAAATTACAGACTAGAGACTTTCCCCTAGAGTGGATAATTTTGTGAAATGTAACTGCAACCCTATTTGTCTGCTTATGTTGTAACATTTGTCTCAATAATAACAAGCCTACAAGGCAGCCTGTTAATTATACATTAGCTTACATATTGTTTTAATCACAATTACTTCAGCTTCTTTTGTTTATTAATGCTACTGCTGTTCTGTTATTTACTAGAAATTAGATTTTTTTCATATTAAATACCACTGAGACAACAAAGCAAGGCTGCACCTACAGTAGGGTTGTTCACTTGCAAGGATGTGGTGATTTCTTATCCTGATACAGGAGTTATGAAAAAAATATATACAATGAGGAAAATAAGTATTTGAACACCCTGTGAATTTGCAAGTTCTCCCACTTAGAAATCATGGAGGGGTCTGAAATGTTCATCTTAGGTGCATGTCCACTGTGAGAGACATAATCTAAAAGAAAAAATCCAGAAATCACAATGTATGATTTTTTAATAATTTATTTGTGTGTTACTGCTGCTATTAAGACTATTACTTGCTTGTCTGTGGAAATCATTAGATAATTTATAGATTATTTCATAGATCCTAAAGGATAAATAAATTATATTGTTCCATATAAAGTCAAAAGAATGTCATGATTGTGAAATTTTACAATTAATTATCATGTAAATAATTGTAATTAACAATTTAATTTGTTTTTGTGAAACAAGCCTAAATTGACCAAACTAACTGAGCAGATTCATGTCTGTCCATAGTGTGTAGCTCCAAACTGACCAAAAAACACAGCTTAAGCTCAAATTAACAAACATTACTCAGCACTGCACAGGCTTAATAACTCTAACTGAATGCCTTTCATAACGTGATCCAGTTAATTCTGCTTTATTTTAATCACGATTACTTACTAATGAAAATCTGATAAGTTTATGTAATGGAGATTATCTAAAATAATTGCAATGATTTAAAATAATAATAATCAGATGATTATGTAATAATTCTGACAGTCCTTTATCATTGCACTACAACCGGTTGTGATGAGTAATGGCGTTTGCATGTGCAGTACATTTAATTTGTACTCTTGACAGTTTGGTCACTCAATGACCACTCAACAATGGAGAGGTTGTTATTTCCAGTGCTTGACAGAAGCAGTACTTAACAAATCCAATGCGAATAAATACAGTTTAACAAGCTCAATCTTTCTGGAGTGAGTGAAAGGCAGCGGTTCTGACTGAGCAGCCCAGCAGGGGACTTTCCCTTCTGTAGAGTGTGTATTAATTGTTTTGGAAAATGTACCTTCTATGCTGGACCTTTTCATTCTTATGAAAAGAAGAGGGAGTGCTGGAAACGTATTGGAGAAAAAAATGGGATGGGGGAGCAGGAAAGAAGACCAAAATTCAGGGATGGAGGCTGGTTTGAGCGTGTTGCAGGCGCTGTTTGATGAGCTAAATGAAGATTTTTGCCGGCTAGAGCAGAGGCTGACAGGAGCCAAGCTGAGTCCCATTAGCTGGCGTAGCAGGCCTCAGCAGCAGGTGTAATTGAACAGAGTTCTCCAGCCCGGGCCGGGAACGCACAGCCTCCCCCCACTTAATGAGAAAGAGAGAGGCAGAGAATGAATCACTGACCGCTAGCGCGAGACACACTCTGAGAAAGGGAAGGAAATTCATTACCGTTTCCCTTTAACGTGGAAAGGTAATTAATGTGACAGCATGTCTTTTTCCACCCCCTCTGTGTGAGCCCAAGTGTGTCTCGCTTAGTATGCTGTCCTCTTAAAAATGCGGAATATTTGTAAGTCATTTGTAAAGAGTTCTTGCTATTTTATGATTTGAGGAAGAATATACTGTCTAGAAAACTAATTGCCTTTTTCTTTCAGCAATATGTATTGTGAATATTTTGCATTAATACAGCCACATCTCTTTGCTTTGATAACTGAGCCCTGGCTTTACTGAAGCTAAATGAATTAGCCTAGTTTGCATATGGCCGTGATTTATATGGATGGTATATCAAGAGAAAGAGGGAACTGACAGGGATGGGATTTCTCATTGTGGTTTGTACTCCACATTTATCCCTATACAAGGCATAATGCAGAGTACTATTGACTACTGCAGAGTTGCTTTTGTTAATGATCAGCAGAATCCTTGAATTTTGAGAGCTGGTTTCACATTCTCATTTTGGTGTAATGAAATGTATCTCAGACCCAGGAGGGTTTATATGCAGGATTCTCTGCATGGGGGTAACTTTGCTTTGAAAAGTGCTTGGAACATCACTGCTGACCAAGTGTTGCATTCAATTTAGCTGCCCCTCAAATTCATTTTCCCTTTAGGAAATCAGTACTAGGACTAGATTATTATTTTGTAAATAATAATTTGGCTAATATGTTAGTTTTGTTTCAGTTTCCTCCCACAACCCAAAAACATGGAGGTCAGGTGAATTGGGTAATGTAAATTGTCCTGGAGTGTGTGTGTGTGTGTGTGCCCACCAATGGATTGGTGCCCTGGGTTTAGCTAAGGTAGTGGAATGCCCTGCCCTGCACCCAGACTGGTATGAAAACAACCATTCAGAGATGGGGCTGAATTATTTTGTTAAAATATCAGTTAAATATCAAATATGTAAATTGTGATTCTATAAAAATATTGTTTACGGTCTCTTTTTTTGTAATTAAAAAGACCAGAATATCCACATTTCTCTAGCTTGCGACTTGAATTCACCCCTGAATGTCGTTTGCCAAATTGGCAATAAGTTGTGGTTGTGATGTGACAACGCATGGAGGTTTGGTTGACCTGGATTGGTCCAATTGATATACACAAAATTTACAGTCTTAGGTTAAATTTCTCCACTCCACTACTAATTCGTTTTTGAGTATATATAGTATGGTTACGAGTGTCAGAGTGGAGTGTACTCAAAATTCTGAAATGCATTTTCTACTTATTCTGCACTCCTTCTCTGTATTAAATGCACCTGTTTGAACTCGTTACCACACACCAGCATCTCCACCATGGCCAAGACCAAAGAGCTGTCTAAGAACCACAGTGACAGAATTGTAGATCTGCACAAGGCTGGAATGGGCTACAGAACAATAGGCAAGCAGCTTGCTGAAAAGGCAACAACTGTTGGCCCAATTATTAGAACATGGAAAAGTCTTCCTCAGTCTGGGGCTCCATGCAAGATCTCGTGGGGTAAGGATGATTCTGAGAAAGCTCAGGAATCAACCAAGAACTACACGGGAGGACCTGGTCAATGACCTGAAGAGAGCTGGGACCACAGTCTCAAAGAAGACCATTAGTAACACACTACGCTGTTTAAAATCCAGCAGGGCACGCAAAGTCCCCCTGCTTACACCAGCACATGTCCAGGCCCGTTTGAAGTTTGCTGATGATCCAGAGGAGGCATGGGAGAAAGTCATGTGATCAGATGTGACCAAAATAGTTTTTTGGTATCAACTCCTCTCGCCATGTTTGGAGGAAGAAGAAGGATGAGTACAAGCCTAGGAACACAGTCCCAACAGTGCAGCATGGGGGTGGAAACATCACACTTTGGGGGTGCTTTTCTGCAAAGGGGACTGAACGACTGCACCATATTGAAATGAGGATGGATGGGGTCATATATCGTGAGATTTTGGTTTTTTGATTTTTCCCTCAGTAAGAGCATTGAAGATGGGTCGTGGCTAGGACAGGTGTCTTTTTATACAGGTAATGAGTTCAAACAGGTGAAGTTAATACAGGTAATGAGTGCAGAATAGGTTTCTTAAAGAAAAACTAACAGGTCTGTGAGAGCCAGAATTCTTGCTAGTTGGTATCAAATGGTGATCAAATACTCATTTCATGCAATAAAATGCAAATTCGTTTTTTTTTCTGTCTCACACAATTTAAGTGTATTTCCAATAAAAATTACAGACCTCTCCATTCTTTGTAGGTGAGAAAACCTTCAAAATTGGCAGTGCATCAAATACTTTCCTCACTGTTTGGTGCTATAATCTGAACAAGAACGGGAACTGAAATCCCATTTCAGTCGTGAATACATTCAACTATCCAAGGCTTGATCTACAAGTGGAATAGATGGACAAGGCTGATTTTTAAAATAACTTGTTTAACTTTTCTTGTTTTGGACAGTGTCCTGTTCACACACCTGCTGCACATTTTCTAATAAATTTACAGCTTGTATTTTGTCAGGTAGTCTAATCCTGACGTGGGCCCAAACCACAGCAACATGACACTGGTTACGCTAACAAGCTCTGCAGAAAGTTACCTTATGTGTGCACAATAAATATTTAATTTTAGTCCACCATCCTGGTACTTCTTCTGCATTATTCAGTGGTGAATCTGATTTGAGGAAATCAATGAAGGTTGTCATCTTAAGAGCTTTTGTTTTTCTGAGGCCATGCTGGAATCCTGGCAGGTTGGCAGGCTTGCCGGGGTTTGAGAGTTAGCTGGGCATCTTCACTGCATGAGCCCTTCCACTGTCACTGTGGCTACAAGCACCTGGATTTCTGCCCACATCTGTTTACATTTGAATAATGAATTAGGGTTGCTGCACATCTGAGTTTGACAGCTTTCTTTTATTTGAGTTATTAGTTTGAGTGGGGAAAAAGGCTTGAAACGTGCCACTTTATGTAATGAATATAAAGTATGAGTTTACTTTTTAAAATTGAACTTTCGACTGCACCGCCATGCAGCCAAACTGTCTATAGGCTGTTCTTTTTAGAGTTTGTTTAGGCAGGAAGATGAGCATGTCAACCATTTCAGGTGTAAGGAGACTGCAGGCTGGGGTATAAATATTACCAGCAGTGATATTCTCTGCATTCACTACATTCTCTGTTGCTTTCCTCCTCTGTGACCTCAAGCTCACCCAAGGCTCTAGCCTCTGCAGCTGCTGTGTGCTGTGCTTATGAAAAGCTATTTCTCAGAAAAGGAAGCACACTGCTACAAGTTACAGCTAAGTTGAGACAACATTAACCATCTAACAATTGTTTATCAATGCTAACTGCACTTTAGCTACTATTGTATGGTAACTGGTGACTCATTGAACAAGCAATAGACGAGCTTGTAATGAGGTTGTGGCCACTGTTTTGAGTACAATAACCTAAAAATAACAGATCAGTAGTTGTTAGAGAGAAACTCTATTACTGGCAAACGCTATAGTATAATTAATGGCAAAACTGAAGGATGTCAGTGGTGTGCCCTTACACTACTTGTTACTATTGGTGTCTTAATAGCTGAAGATTAGATTACAACACTGCCATCTAATGTTTGGGGGTTGAAACACAACAAAATGAAATACCAATCTTTACTTGTAAATGGGGCATTTAAAAATCTGTAGTTTTTTTTTTGTTAATTAAAAAAATATTGTTTATTACTAATTAATTAATTATTTTTAAGAGTTTGTTTCCCGGTCATGCTGCTTGCCATCGACAGCCAGGGCCCGAGAGAGCAAAATTGGCCATATGAATGGAGCTTCTAATACATTGGGGAGAAAATTATATTATACTGTGTTTCAGAGAAGTGATACTACAAAACAATACTGCAAAGTGCATTAATACTGTTTTGTAGGGATGTATCAATACACTGTCCTGAAACATATATACATCATTATACTGTAGCATTAGTTGAACCAGAATTGTTATCGGTTTCATGGGAAATCATAGTAAAATCCATGACGGTATTACCATTTAAAATTTAAAGTATTATTAAAATAAAGTTCAATACTGTACACAGAACCTAATAATTTTAATATGTTTGTTTATATAGTGCCCTTCTCAAATCCAGGGATGTGAAAAAAATACAAGTAAATGGTGTGAGTCCTGATTTTTGCAACATTTTCAGATTTCAGAGTTTAATCTCTAAAGCTTGTTCACTTTGAATTTTAAACTGCTTTTATAGACACATCTCCAGCACACTGACTTTCTTCTTTGGCTGTGTCTTTTCCAGTGCTCTGTATTAATTGCATTACAGCCATCGCATGCCAGTAATGCTGCAACTGCAGTTAGAAACAACAGAAATCCACCAAATACAACACTTGTTAGAAAGTAGTCATTTATTATTTATATAAATATGCACCAAGGAAAGATTTATGCACACAAAGTGCAGTTACCTTTAATGTAATTGCACATTTTATATGGTTTTATATGTTTAAATAATGTATTGACTGTCATTGATTGGATGTTTATGCAAACAAAGTGCTTAGTGTTGTTAATTTTGTGTAATTTTTTGTAATTAAAAACTTGCTGAAATGATTTATTTGTTAACTATTCATAAAAATCATCTATCAGTGATTTGAAAATGTTCAGCACATTTTAATGACACAGTGATAATACAGAATTTTGACCACTGTAATTGTGATATTAAATGTTCATACTATTTCAGCTCTAACTGGGACAGCTGCTGTAATACACTGAAAATGGAAACTTTAACCTATTTACAAAAGCTGCTTTTACAGGCACTCTAATGAAAAATGTATTGAATTGAGACACCAGTGTATCATATCGAATCAAATTATACATTTCACAGCCCTTAAAACCATGGCATCTTGCCCTCTCGTTTAGCAGTTCTTCTAGAGCTCCCTGGCTGCACATAGCTAATGGTTGTCGAGTCTCAGTGGTAGAGCCCCACACAGCAGCAGAGCTGACTCCATTATTTGACTTTGTGTTGTCAACAGCGTTAGCAGCCTGTGGAATTGAAAGCCACTTGAACACACTTGTATGGGCTGGTCTGTATAGACGGTCTGTTGTGTCCAGAAAGTATAAAAGTTTTGTAGGAGATGAATAATGCAGCCATTCCAACAAAACTTTACAGCCTCCTCATTTTTATTCAGAGCAGCTGCCAAAATAATAAGTCTATCGAACGATGTCTGTCCCTGCTTTCAATCTATAGCAGCAACCTCTTTGCGTGAAGTTGCAGTCGACCACTTGTGGGCTCTTTTTGTAGGGGGAGAAAAAGCCATTTGTAATTTTGTATCTTAGTAAAAAAAAAAAGACTGAGAGTGGTTTTGATAGAGCCAGCGAGTAATGAGAGTTCTCCTGCATGTGGGCTCTGCGCACCCCTCCTTCCCTTTTTGCCTGCTATTGATTGGGAGGAAATTGACATGCGGTTTGTCAGCATTTGCCAGTTTAGGATTTTTATATTACTGTTTGGCCTGCAAATGAAAGGAGCACCCGAGCGTGACGGACATTTTTAATGAGAGTGGTAAAATAACTGGGCTCTGAGGAAGAGGAAGCTGATAAACAGTCTTTTGTTTGGCTTTACTGAAGCAGAGCCTGAAACTCTCACAGCCCCCCGCCCCCTTAACCCCCCTGCTCCGAACCAGAGCTTTTTGGCTTCCCGTGACCCTTCGAATAGGCCCGTGCAGAAAGGCTAGGGATTAGCCAGGCCTTCCCTTAAGTGATATTTATGTCTCGTGGTCTCTTTCTAGTGAACCTTGCGAGAAGCTGCGAAACTGTTGGGTACGTATTACTGCCTGGGACATTAGCATTCTCTCCAGCAATATCCTTATACCTCTGGATCCCCCCCTTGCCCAAACTATACCCCCCTCGCCTTGTTATAGATTGTGACCGCCGGTAAGCGATGCATTATTCATACCGGCAGTGTCGTCTGTTGATGGATGGCTGTTTGAGAGGCCTGTCCGTTAAATAAATCAACAAATAAAAATGCAAATTCTCACATTTCGAGAGGGAGCATGGCCAAAGTCCCACCCTATCAACCATCCCCCTTCTCTTTCTGCACTCACTTGTACAGTCTCTCACTCTTTATTTTCCCAAAGACGTGGGAAAGAATGCTGGCTTTATATTGCATTAACTGGAGCGCCTCATGCAAAAAAAATAGTGATGTGAATTTTGGAAAGATTGCTCTTGCGCATATGTCAACCTGTCTTTTTGTGAAAATGGCCTCTAACATTATGACTCTCTACAGGTGTTTAAACTGTAGCTTGTGGTCTACATCTTATGGATGCTGGGTTTAGTATTTTATGTGCACAAAGCATAACATAAATAGGCACTGAATACTACTACTACTTCTAGTAGTAATAATAATAATAATAATAATAATAATAATAATATCTACATTTTTGTATTGGGTTCACCCTAAATAAAAAATAAAAAGAACATGTTGATGCATTGTGTATCATGATACAAGGGTTATAACGTATTATGATTCTTGTAATAATAAAAAAATAATTATCTAATTGAAATTTGTCTGCTGTGCATTTTTACACTACTTATTTCTGTTGAAATAGAAGACTATAATGGCTGAAGTTAAATTATAACACTGCCAGTGGTTAGGAGTCTGAACACAAAACAAAATTACCACCAGTCTTTACATGGTACCTATTCATTAAAAATCAATACTGTTTTTCAGAAGCGATTTCATAAAACAATCAGTTGCAGTGCTCAAGTGTGTCAATATTTTCATGCACCCTTTAAAATGTATGAAGGTGATGCATCCGCTGTGACAGCCTGATGCAGATAAACATTTCCGATATTATTCAGTCTTTCCAAAGGACATCTCAGTGCACCACAGTGGAGCTGAGTGAAGCCACTCTGATTGGTTGGATGCATTATGTGTGACAGAAGGTAGAATGACTCAACACTAGAGCCCACCTTGTGTCCCTGCATATTTAGTTCACTAGGAGCAAATATCTGATTTGAAGTTCATGCCAAGATGACAGTATTTCTTGAAGCACAGCTGTGCTTGGTTTACAGCTCTGCCTAATCTGAATCCAGTAAAAACATTTGAATTATATTCTCATCATATGAATGCATTTTGGCTCTGTTTCTATTCATCGTAGCTTTTGACTGGAGATTCCCAGCTGAGATGAAAATATAGTCCAGGACTAAGCTTAATTCTTGCCTGGGAAAAGTCCTTTAGTGTGCGAGTTAAACTATTTCTTGGTATACTCTACTGTTAATTAAGCATTTTACATTACACATACTAATATTTCTGAAGAAATTCCTTCAGAAATGAAATTTATATTCTTTTGTGTAGCTGTTTACTCTCTTAGCACATATATGCCACAAGGCATCATGGGACATAGGAATATGGTGGATATGCACTCTGAGCAGCATTTGTGCCTTAACACTTATTTCACTGTTAAAATAATCGTAATTTATCAGAGACATAGTTTAATAGTGTTATTGTGGTCATTTACGGGCTGATGGCAGCAAAACTGAACTAAAACCTGGTGACAGTCCAACCACACCCTTCTACCTTAGAAAATTGTACCATTTGTTGAATTTAATCATATTCTCCAGAAAAATGAATTTCTTCTAAAATAAAAGTATAGTAGTAGATAGAAATCTGTGTGAGTAAACACTTGAGCAGCAGTGTATATACAAATGTAGTGTTATTCACTAAAAATCATAGTAAAGCCATCAAGTATGAACGACACAAACGTGATGAAGTCTTGATTCACACATCGATGCTGCTTAAAACAAACCCAGCATCGTGTTAACAACATCAGAAGAACGTGCTGCAAGAAGTCATGCTTTATATCTGAACTGTGCTCGGCTGGATCTAAATCTGCTCTTGTTGAATAATTTATCAAACCCCACCTCAGACTGAGGGGAGGAACCTGCGTTAGCTTAATCTTTGCTTATTTATTCTTGTATTTATGTTTTATCTGCCCTCGTTTTCTAAGGGAAAGCCTTGTTCGTGTTCTCTCTGAATGCACTCCGATTCCTTCCTGACTGTGTTTTTGGATTTAATAGACCTGCACAGATATTTTACCGAACTGTAAAATACACAGTCATAGCAGAATATTATGACCACCTACATAATAGTGGGAATTACCACCCTTTGCTGGGATTATTCACTCAGTGGTGATCCTTACCACCCACTTTCCTATTCATTATAGAGGTTAACTTCTCCACTGTGGTGCTTAGATTGCTGTGTACCAGTCATTGTAATTGTTGTTCCTCTCTGTCATCAATGGTCTGTTGTGCACCACTGTTAAGCTGTTGGGAGGCACTCAATGTACGAGATGTCTTTTCTTAGTACATCTTCACTACGGTGGCTCTGGAACATCCCACAAGGTTTCTGAGATGCTACCACCACCGTGCTTCACCCTTTTATCATGCCCCTGTGGACATCAGTCACATCACGTCCTTTACCCATGATGGTTTTACACTCGGCTACAACTGACTGGTGTGCTCACTTAGACAGGGGCAGTAAACCCTGTCACATGGCATCTGTGACATCCCAGGCTGTGGTCATAATATTCTATATTATCTATCTATATTATCTATCTAATAGTCCATATAAAATGTAGGCTTGAGTGCAACTTAGGAGCTTTGTAGTGCTGTCAGATCAGATTTGTATTTTTTATGAAAGTGCTAGCTGACCTGAAATGGTCCAAAATTGCTTGTAAATATCAACATTTTGTAATATTTCTGCAGGAAAAGTCTTGCATTTAGCTGCAGTCACTCTAAATCCTGATAATGTTGACTGTTTTGCAGGTTGGACTCGTCTTTGATTGAGCTGTTGGATATTTTCAGCCCTGTTGGTAACCCAGAGAGAAGCAGAGTCAGCCCTGCTGTCCACAGGAGTCTCGCTGGCTCTCGGCAGCCTCTCCGCCCCCACCACAGGTCCCTGCTTTCTCCCCCGGGCCAAACCCAGCCGTCACTGCAGGACTTGGAGGAGAGTCAGATTCTGGAAGATATTTTCTTCATCTGCTGAAAGGAGAGCACGGTGACTCACCACAACTTTGAGGAGAGCTCAGTAAGGCTGTTAATTCTGTACATGCAGCTTAGTCCTTGCTTTACAGCAAGCCACAGGGCACAAATACGCCTCAGTGCTTTCTAATCATTCCCCTGCTTCTAATGCCTTGTTCTATCGTTGCTCTTAAATTGGTTTTATGATGCCTTTTGTAAGTGTCTTAATTTTAAGCTTATGCCAAAGTAATCATGACTTGTTTGCTACTTGTTTTTGTACCGTTTACATGTTATTTTTTAATGTAAAGTTAATAAACATATATTTATGGATTTTGCTCTCCTTAATTTTGTGTAACGTGGTCCAACGTATGTTCACATATTCATTTAGACTTCATGTGGAAAAATGAGTGAAGATTAGCAGATGAAATTTGAAAGAAACTGGTGTTTAGAGTAGTCTTAGGAGAAATGTATTGGATTAATTTAATATTAAGTATATTTATTCATGTTATATTAATTGTCTATTTGCAAATTATCTTAAAAATATCAAATCTGCTCTTAACAAAACATATTTCTTCTTTTTATAGCTTTTCAAAAGTGAGGCACTTTTTTAAACAGGCTTTTTTTCAAGGTATGCATCAATATTGGATTTCTGGGCTGATAGGGATATTTGATTTTTTGCGTACTTGACGCTCATGCAGATACATAAATAGTAAGGAAATGTACAAACTTGGATTAATTCTGCATAGATTTGCATTACAGAGGTGCTCCATTCAATTGTAGATTATTACAAATGAGGTAAAATGAAAAAAAAAATTCCAAGTTGTACATAAACGTGTTCTTTGACTTGATTCCAGTTTCTTTACTGCAGCACATGTTCAGACATTCAAAGCTATTTAACATTTGGGACAGACATTAGAGCGTCACCTCAAACAGCACCAATGGTCAGCATTCACCTGCACCCAGTCCGCACCACAACTCTCAGCACACATTAGCTACTAGTGCATCTTGCTGGGTAGTGTCCATCTCCATCTTCAAAAACTGGCTTTCACATCTCTAATACTAGTGCATCTCAAATTACAATATGGTGAAAAAGTTAATCTGTGTTCATAGTTTGTCATATATTTTATGTTCATTACACAAAAAGTGACCTCTTTCAAGCCACTTTTTGTTTTAAGGTTGATACACTAATAATTTACTAATGTATTCTAAAAAATTGAGATTCTGGATTTTCATAAAAACTAAATTATGCTTGAAATGTCAGTTTATATGTAATGAATATAAAATGTATCTGTTTACCTATTTGAATAAAATCATGAACACAGATGAACTTTTTCACCACATTGTAATTTGAGATACAGATGAGTATTACACAGAGAAGTGAAAGCCAGTTTTTGAAGATGGAGATGATGAGGAGTGGAAACTTTAAACAGGACTTTAGAGTAACAATACCCAACAAGCACAGAACCTCATCACTACATTGTATCAAAGCAGCAAGAATGTAGACAATGTCTGAATGTTGTCAGAACATCATTGTGCTTGCTGGGTACTTTTTCTGACCTCAGAGAATCTGGAAGGACCAACAGGACAGTGTCCCCACACAGAACAGCACCTCCTGTTGTCCACTAACACCACTTCTAGCAGATACAGTAGGTCTTCCATCCAAGTTCTACCCAGACCTGCTTAGCATCAGAGGATTTGCTTGTTATTTTTTGCAGGTGCTACTATGGCTGCTGGCATATTTGAGGACAATGTAAGGTGGTTTCAAACAGGATTCCTGGCTAGAACAGTGGACACAGCCGTAGTTGGGCCTTTTGTTGGATTTGATTGAAAGTTACTGTGAAGTTCTCTGATGCAAGCTGCGCTCGTGACGTCTCTTCATTTTGAAGTGTCTTCTGCCTATATCAGTGGAGCCGTAAAAAGAGCAGAGAGATAAAACGACACATAAAAAGGCTTGTATAAAGACACAGCAGGAAATCGGGGAGGCATAACGCTGGTTTATTCTAGACTGTGCTTTATTATCGGGCTAAGCTGAGACGCATCATTCAGTAAAATTACAAAACGAGAGTCCAGGGAGCAGAGAAATGCGCAGTTCAGAGGTACAGGGCAGGAGCAGTTAAAGCACTGACTGCTAATAGCTCTCTCACATTGCGGTAGACTTGGCAATAATGACACCCAGCACCCTCCACTGTGCTCACAGTGTCTGAAATATTCTCCCTTTTTCTTCTTCTTTTCCTCTTTTAAGCCTTTGTGGCCTCCCTTTGCTACTCCCTTGTACTTCAGACTGTTTGTATATAGTTGTAAGTCTGATGAAGAATGGCTCTGCAGTCTGAGTGGCTGAGATGACTGATGGATTAGTGCAGTTTTTTTCAGTGGGGATGGTGGAAGTGTATGTGTGTGTGTGTTAGGGCTGTAGTCAAATCCATCTGTTTTGAGTCCAAATATGTCTCACCGTCTTCGAGAACTAATTTTATTTGTTTTAGTACAAATTTGTTGCCCATCACATATTGACCCATTTTATTTAATTACATCATGTGTGTCCCATTATACAGAGTTCATATCTGCCAGCCAATCAGAGTATTTCTCTTGCGGAGGTGTAAGATAATTAAATTAAAATTAACACTTTTATTGTGGTCAATACTAATAACATGCTGAAAATGTAAAAATTAATGTACATTTTGTAATGTAATGTAAAATTCATGTCACATTATGGCCTTTGGTGGACATTGCAGGGAGAATAAAAATTCTTGTTACAGCTATCATTTCACTATGTGGCCAATAACAATTATTTAGCTTTTTAATTTAATAATATATGAGCTGCCAATATATCACTCATCCCTTTAAATAAATATACTGCTGCTATCAGAACAAAGTCTTGTTCATTTTTTACTTTTTTTCACTTTTCTGTCAACAAGACTTTATATCATGTGGACCAATAGAAATGCTCCAAAATATAATTTGACTTCTATTAAACCTATTTTTCTGAGATGCAAGGTTTTATTCTAACAGTACCAGTGTAGTGTGTGTGTGTGTATTAATATGTAGCTGGTCAGAATTTTGGAGAGACAAAAATCCTTCTTTAGTCTCTCTCTAGAGTCCAGACTTGAAGACTACAGCCCTGGTGTGTGTGTGTGTGTGTGTGTGTGTGTGTGTGTGTGAGAGCGAGAGTGAAGCCTAAAGCAGATCTCAGATCAGCCATCTGTGGAACTGTGGTATGATGAGAACGGTAGAGACAGCAGAAATGCAACATCAGTCATAAGCATGTTCTACATTACCAAGTAGAGATTAGCTGTAGACCCTGACTCTGCCAATAGCATTGTTCCAATGTGTCCCACAATATAAAACATGTAAAAAAATAGATATTTAAAAATGGCTTCATTTGAAATGACAAAACATGTTCTCCATGGTTCAGAGTTAACTGAAAAACAAACAAAAGAAATGACATGGAAATACATCCTGCGCAGAAATAAATCCAGAATAAATAAATAAACAAATAAACACACAAATAAATATGTTGGCAGCACTTCAGATAATGATAAATGATTTTTTTCCCATTTTAATTCAATGCCCTTCAAGGTCTGTACTCAAGCCACACCCCCAACCATGCTAATGACTACACCTGTTCACCTGGTTTAATTCCTTATCAGATTTTTTTTTAAACCAGAACTCAAAATTTAAAGATTCATAATCATCCAGTCCTTGTAGATAGAAGTAAAAGTCCTATAAAATATGCAAACCTATATACAGAGCCAAAAATAAGAAGAAAGGGAAAGAAACATTTACAGTATATTCATTAGTTTATGTATATATTTATATATATATATAATAAAACTTCTGCTCTGTTTCTTGGTAGTTTATCACCCATACACTTTTTCAGATGTAAACAATTGTAGCGCGGATGCGAATAACGGAAGGCGAAGGGAAAAGACGACGAGGAACAGCCTGGTCTGAGACGCGATGAGAAAAGACGAGCAGTGACGAAGTAAGGTGTGTATCCATAATGCAGCTGTTTGAGTTCTAGCGAGCTTTCTTGGCGTACCTGAATGAGCAAATGTGTCGGAGAGGTCTTGGATGTGGAATGCGACATTCTCGGAGCCTGTCTGCAGTTTTGAGTCCTTCCAAAATGTCCTGATTGCTGTACAGACACTTTACGGTGGCCCTTAAAGCGATTCCACCAGTTCCAGAAATACTATATACAATAATTATCCTCCGTATAGTACAGCAGTTCAATGCAAAGCATGAAATCATAAAGGCTTTTTCTTCTAATCCGCTAGAAATTCAAAAGTCAAACCCCAGCCTTAGCCCTAGTACCAAGCCAAAAAACTATCCTAGCAAAATACATTTGAGCTGTTTTCGAGCAGCACTTGTAAACACACGGTAGATGTAGATTCAAATGATACCTTTGCAAAACATGTACATAATGCCCACTTAATTGTAACCCTAAGCGAAAAACGTCCCTCAGGTCGAGAGCGGGTCGGCTGTACAGGTGTGCGCTGTGGATGGGTGGTTTTCGAAGGCTTTCTTGCAGTAGCTGTAAGGTTTGAAGAAGAGCAGCGCCTCTGCGACTTTGACATCATCATAATGAATGGCGGCTAGCGGTGTTTGGGGCACAGTGCTGGAGCCGGATCCTGCCGACGACCCCACGCTACATGCAACTACCCCAGCAGAGTTAAAGCCAGCCGTTGCTGTGAGTGGAGGAATGCTGATTACCTATACTCGTGTGGCTTTGCACGTCTGTATTTGTGAGTGTTTGCAGAGCACGCCGTACAGAGGCAAATATGTCTAAGGTAACACAAAGAGTTCTGTCTCATGATCCTGATTCTCTTAAGCCTGATTCTTCTTTAAACTCTCGGACGAGAGGAGGCCTTTTTGCATGTTGAAATAGCATCGTTATGCACATATATACATTTGTCGCTAGTCGCGAGTGTAAATGTGTGTGCGTGTGTATATATATATATATTTATATACGTGTGTTTTTCAGAAAGAGGAATGCCTGCAGTTTGGGAGCTGCCAGATATGAGACTCGTCCCATTGGGTTTAAGTCCAAGCAGAGCAGTGAGTTCCAACTCCAGCTAAAATCTACAAAAAAATTACAGTTCTACGTCTTGAATAGCTGGTTCTATATATACACACATAGAAAATATATGCATATAAATACATATATGAGTCTGGGATTAATATCATGTGTGTCCATATATATATATATATATATATATATATATATATATATATGCATACACATACATATATATATATATATATATACACATATACACACGCTGGACGTGTGCACATATATGAACATGTACGTCTCAATACGTATACATATTATATGTACGGTAAATATAAACAGGTCTGTATAGATCAAACCTCTCTTCATGGTTGGTTTTTAACTACAAGGTCAGGATGTCGAGATAGAAAAGGTAAGGCTGCGATATGGAACAACCCTTCCCCATGCACCCTTCATCCTACCATGAACAAAATGAGAAGAGGAAAGGAAAAAATAAAGCCCAATAATTGTAAACTAGCCAAGTGAGCGGCCTCCCGTGGGCCATTGGAAATAGTTTCGCCAGTATTCAAAAGCATATCAGCAATCTATATGTATGCATTTATACATATATTCATATATATTCTACTTATACATATCTCTGTGTTGATTTTTTCTCTTTTTTTCTTTGTTTGTAAGTGCAACTCTTTAAACCGATTGGCACAGCAAAAGAGATGCAGTGGTCTGAGAAGTATGTTACAGCTACAAGTCTTTTTTTTGTCATTATCGTTAAAAAGGTTTGGTCTTTTGGTCCCTACACAACTAAGGAATGACAGATAAGCCTCCCAAGGGGACTGCAGCTGCGGCTCTTTGTGGCAGCTGTCCCCCCCTGGAAACGGACAGGCACTCCGAGTTAAAGATGGCCATCCCTCAACCACAGTCCTGAAGTGTCACATCCATCCCAAAGTTTCGTTCTCCTCCCCCCCCCTCCCCCCCAAAAAAAAGTCTGTCAGTGTTCTTAAAAGTTTCTTTTCTAAAACAGTTCTTTTGAAAAAGACGAGTCCCTTATTACACGATTTCCCCCGTAAGTGTTTGTTTTTGTTGCTGTTTCTGAGGCTTTTCTGAAGGGCTTTAAAGTTGTAGATACATTGTTGGTCTTGTTGTTGTCCAGTGTGGTTCTATATGAGAAGGGCTCTTATAATCAGGCAGGCTGTTGGAGACTCCGGTGGAACGGCTCTCCTGAGTGTCCGCTGAGGTCCTAAAGGTCCACTGCGCTCGGCGGTGGAGGTGTGTCATGCGCCCGTGTCTGACACACAAGCGCGTCCGACCCAGCCGTGCTGCCCGTGTCCGTTTGAGTTTCTTTTGTGTTGCATTAACGTTGTTCATGTTGTCAGCATGTGTTCCAACTCTACAAAACCTATGAAAAGGAGACACAAAAGCAGCGTAAATCCAAGCTGTAGCCTTTCAGACAACTTCAAAGAAGTGGCAGTGGGGGAAGCCATGCTGGGAGGTTAGCGAAGTGAACCAGAAGGTCACCAGTTCAATCCCCTGAATAGTGCTGTAGTCAAGACCAAAACCAGGACACATTGAGGCTGAGACTTCTGTAATGGAGTCTGAGTCACGACTCAAGACCAGATGGAATTAACTAAAAAGAAGAAAATGTAATTTTGAGTTTGTTATGAATAACTGGTTTGTAAGTCATTATACAGGGTATTTATTTTGTAACATATAACACAAAATAATAAATAGCCTAAAATGACTTATGATTATATTACAGCCTGTTAGCCAATCAGAGTGCAGATTTGACTAGTCATGTAGAGAAACAACAGAGTGATGCTGTTTGAATGGATTGATATTAAATAACAATATAAAGTAAGGCTGAATTTCTAATTAACGTTACCTAACACAGACTCATTGGACTTGGCTGGTCTTCTCATCCTGAGGCCAAGGTCAGATGAGGTTGAGACTGAGATTGCTTGAGAATGCACCCGAGTACTACAACACTACCCCTGTAGTCTCCTAGAGCAAGGCACCTAACCCCCAACTGCTCCCCGGTTACTGGGGATGTTGTGGCTGCCCACCGTTCACTAGAGCATGTTTGTGTTCACTGTATGGATGGCATAAAGGCAAAGGTCACATCGCTTCTTACCGAGCAGAACCGACTGCTTTTCACTGCTCTTGCGAGAGCTGTACTGTGAAGTCTATTGCAGCGCTGCAGCAGAACACAGCCTGGGATGCCTCACTAGCTGTGTAAGTAGGTAATAACTCGGCCCAGTTAAAGGCATCAGCAGGCTAAATTAATGACACAGCATTGATTCTCCATCATCATTTAGATGAGGGTTTGAGAGACAGGAAGGTATGGAGATGGATACACGTACCCCATAGAGAGGAGCAATTTTACTCTCCTCGCTGCACTAGAGAGAAGATCCTCAAAGAAAAGAAGTGGTACTTCACTTGCTGCTGCATTTTTACTCGTTTATTTCATGTGTGTAACAGCTTGAATGATATTTCTTCTAATTGCACCTCTCGGGTAGATGGTCATGTTAAATTCCATCTTCTATATCAGTGGCGGCTGGTGAAAAATATTGGAGGTGGTTCTGTTTGAGCCATATTCAGTCAGTTTCCACAACCATCCCAATATTATTGAAGACAAACTGCAGGATAGCAGAGCTCTGTGAAAAAGTCAGTAACTAGTGGCATTAAAATAATCAACAGACTAATAGTTAATGAAAACTGACATTAGTTGCATGTAAAGGTTTAAAGATAGAAAGTACAGTGTGTATCATTAGATTACATACTGAGTCTGGACACAATCATATACAATAAAAGAGCAAAAACACCATTAAGACTAAATAGTAGCATTTCTACAGTCATGTATTGCATGTCAGTAATGTCAGACATTCCTAAAACTTCTGACCGACTCTGCTGGGAGCCATAAATTAACCTTTAAGCAACAGATTCGAGGATACTGATTGGCTAAGTGTATGTTATGTCTTGTATCTGCAGGTCAGTAATTGGCTGCTGCTTCTCGGACTGGCTGATATTTCTATCACCTCAGAAGAGCGAGAGAATGAACCACAAATACATTTGATATACAAACCGGATTCCAAAAAAGTTGGGACACTAAACAAATTGTGAATAAAAACTGAATGCAGTGATGTGTTGATGGCAAATGTCAATATTTT